>CM073475.1:18920000-18967500 GCA_037074535.1 Gleditsia sinensis
GATTTATATAGTCGACTATACTTAATTAAAAAAAAATTTAATTGTTGTTGTACTTGTTTGGATAACAAATGGGAAAGGAAGAAAAAAAGAAGAATAGAAGAAGATTTTGTTGATTTTAATTTAAAGGGTAATATTGAATATTTTTTAAAAGACTATAGATAATTAAATAAATTAAAATTTATATATATATATATATATATATATATATCTTTGAAATATGACCTTTTTTATTTAAAAAGACAATTGTTAAGGATCAAACCTCACTGCAAGTGTTAGCATAGATTCACATAGTTTCTTTTTTATAATTATGTATCTTTATATATATTTATATATATTAATGAAAATATATAATTAAATTAAATTAAAATTATATTATTTTATTGATAATTTAATATTATGTACAAATATTGAAATTTAATATTTTTATGTTTATCATTTATTGAAATTTTTAATAAACAAATATTATATTTTTAATAAATTATATATAATATTAGATATTAGTCTAATTGTGGCTCAACCGCAGTCGGGCGACCACTGAATCACAAACCACTTTATAAATTTGATTTTCTAATAATTCAAACGTAATAAATGGCTATTTGAACAAAAATGTGCTTAGTTTAAAAACTGATACTAAATTGATTATAAATTATTATTTTTACATTTTTAAAATAAAAATATTATTCATTCCCGAAAATTGTTAAACTCACTAATTTAAGTTATTTTTCAAATGTGAACAAAATTCTTTTTTATATACAAATAAACATGGCCATACTTTAGTTAGTTTCACCACTTATTTTAAAACCCTGATGAAATCCAACATTAAAAGTTGTTTAAATTTTAACCCAAACTTGACACAGTAAAAGCTTGACATCCAACTAGTTTGAATGGTTACCATAGAATATTTTTCAAAATTATTGATAATGAACAATAACATGAAGACTAATCAAATTAAAAAGGAGAAGAATGATTGTTTGAGAATAAAAGGAGTAATTCTCTCTCCCCTCAGTTGCAAACCCTAGCCGCCGCAGGAAGTGCAACATAGCTTTGGGGGAGGGGATGGAAATCCCCACCCCTCCCCTCTCTCTTTCTCTCTCTCTCTCTCTCTCTCTCTCTCTCTCTCTTTTTTATTTAGGTAGTATTTGGTTGAGGGATTTGAAGAAGAGATAGAAATTTTTTGAAAAATACTTTATTTACAACAATAATTTGAAAGGAATGAAAAAAAAATGAAAGGATAAAATCATTCCCCTCCTTCCATTTTATTTTCTTTCAAAAATAGAGAGATTTAAAAAAGAGAGAAAATGTAAAATGAAATGGAGAAAAGACAAAATTGCCTTCACTAAAATAATTTTATTTTATTGTGCTGTATATTTATCTAAATTAAAGAGATATAAATTTTTTTTTTGTATTTTTTTTTGCAGTAAATTTTTTTTTCTCTTTTTAAGAGAGTTATTTATTTCCTTTAAGGAAGACTATTTCTCTTTGTAGAAGAGTGTTTTAGAGTTTTAAGAATATATATATATATATATATATATATATATATATATATATATATATATATATATATATATATATATATCTTTTATCTAAATCTATAACATTAAACTCAGATATATCAATTTAGGCTTAAAAATCAGATTTACAATATTGGGTTTGAAACTAAGTAAAAAAAAATTGAAGAGAGTTAAGATTAGGAGGTGTCTTTTTTTTGTTGTTGTATTAATTGTATACTTAAACTGTTAAAATGTATTATTTATTATATTAATATTTGAGAAGGTGCTATATTTTTATTTTTTAATCATAGTATTAATTTTTTTTATATTCAAAAATTACAAAACTTATTTATTTATTTTTTATTTTTTATTTATTGATTTTAATGTACGACAAATGTGATTTTTTCATTTATAAAAAAAACTAATAAAAAGAATAGTGCTAAAACATTTTGGGATTGACAAGTTAACATAAATAGTTTGTAAACATTGCCAACTTAAACTATACAAACTGTGTTCATTGACATGTGAATCTTTTTAATCCCACATTTTAGAATGCTATGAAAGGCTAAATAGACCAATCCGTGGACTTGTAAAATTAAATTAACTTAATCTTGTTTCGGGAACGAGTTTGACCCAAATTTAATTTGTAATTAAATTTTTAATCTCTTACTGGGCTTGATTGGGATCGGGCCAAACAGATTATTCAGATCCGGTTAAGGTTATCAATACAGGGTAGACCAGGAGTGACATTGACTCATAACTCATTGTTGTAGTACCCAAAAAAAAAAAAATCATTGTCAATTCCAGTCAAACAAGACGGCCAGCTGATTGGCCGAGTACAATTTAATTGTGCAAGTCCTCCTTGTCGGC
Source organism: Gleditsia sinensis (assembly GCA_037074535.1). Taxonomy (NCBI): domain Eukaryota; kingdom Viridiplantae; phylum Streptophyta; class Magnoliopsida; order Fabales; family Fabaceae; genus Gleditsia; species Gleditsia sinensis. The sequence goes on from CM073475.1 coordinate 18,922,361, forward strand.
TTACCCTATCTACTCCTTGGTCATTACTCCAGTTACTTCTTTTGGGTGGTTTTCAGTACTTAATAAATAGGCCGAGAATAAAAACCCTCTTCTCACACAGCTTCCCAGGGCTTTCTCTCACTCTAAATCAACCACAAGCTCGAGCTTCATTCAAACCAGAAGGTGCCCATAATGGAAGTAATGATTTCTTCCAAATCAGATTCCATTGATTTGACCCAGATCTCTCTTCGACCCCTCAATGTTTCCGACATAGAAGATTTCATGGTGTGGGCTACTGATGAAAAAGTGGCCAGGTTCTGCACCTGGGAACCTTACACCAGCAAAGAAGATGGCATAAACTTCATCACAAACATAGCAACCCAGTTCCTATGGTGCAGAGCGATTTGCCTTAACGATCGTGCGATTGGGTCTATATCAGTTTGCTCATATTCAGGCAGTGACAAATGTAGGGCCAAATCTGCTGAACTTGGCTATGTCTTGAGCTCTAAATTCTGGGGTAAAGGTGTTATGACGCATGTGGTGAAACAAGCGGCTGAAACTGCGTTCGTTGAGTTGCCAGAGTTGGAGAGGCTTGAAGCTCTGGTCGATGTGGAGAATTTGGGGTCTCAGAGGGTGCTGGAGAAGGCTGGGTTTCAAAGGGAGGGAATTCTTAGGAAATATTTGTTTATTAAAGGGAAAAGCAGAGATATGGTTATGTACAGTCTTCTTTCAAATGATCTCCTCACTTGATTTGTTTGTTAGGAGCTGAAGATTTATAAGGGGCTAAATTTATAAGTATTTCTAGATATCTTTATATATATATAAACCTTATGTTGATTGCATTTTCTGCTTTGACCTTACCCCCAAGAGTTCAAGTTCCAACTTGAAAGAACCATAAAGATGACCCATGGCCTCATCATATGGTTCCTCCAGCAGATGTTTTTTTAATCCCGTATCTTTGCTAGAAAAAATAACAGAACTTTGAAACTCTTGCATTAGCTTTTATTAAATTAAACATGTAGGTTTTTTGAAAAATATATTTAGCAGATTCCTGATTTTAGTAATGCCAAACAAGCCAGCTTGGCTTAGCCCATGATTAAAATTTGGAGACTTTAATTTTAACAGAAATGAGAGGACCTGTTTATGATTTTTTTTCCTAAATATTTTTTTCTAAATTTTTAAATGAAAAATCATTTTTAAACTAAAAATTATAAAATTTTAATCAAAAGGTTATAAACATAATATTATACATATATATTAAATCAAAAGTTTTTTTTAAAGGTTGAACAAACAAGACTTTGGTATGAAATTATCTATTATTGTGGATGTCCATTTAGTTTCTCAACTTCCAAAATGATGAATATGATTAAATTCATTATTATTATGAGTGTCATTTTATTTTTTCAACTCCTAAAACTATTGAATCTTATTTATGCTCTTTGACTTTTGGGTTATCTTCCTTTATGATTGTATGCCTATAAATAAAGGCTCTTATGAATCAATGAAATATGAAGAACATTTTTTCTGTATGTGTTATTTCTCTCTAAAGTGCCTTTACATTCTATATTCTCCTTGTATAAAATTTTATTTATAACACGTTATCAGCACGAATTTGCTCTTGGCTATTCGTTTTCAAATCACAAGGAAGAGATCTTATTGTGTCCCCAATGCTATTAGAGTATTTGAAGTTGCTGGAACTACAATTTCAAGGTGATTCAAATATTTTTTCCATGTCTTTATTTAGAAGAAAAATAGAGTTGGTAATATATATTTGAGTTTGTGAGATAATTTTGTTTGAGAGGAATTTTCATTATTATGCATTTTCGAAAGGTATGTGATTTTGTTCTTATTTGACATTGCATTTGCTTATGTAAAAAATGAATTTGGTGCTGTAGATTTCTATTATGATTCATATAATTCAGTATGGCTATTTCATGAAAAGTTTTATTCACAAAAGAAATTTAAAAAAAAAAAATATTTCACGGGGATATCCATATATGCTAAGATAAATATTTCTGTAGTTAGTCCTTGCAATTAATTTAGCATAATTGCGTTATCCATATTGGGATATTTTTCGGATATATTATAGTTCCTAAATGTGTAATCAGCGTTGAAACACTTGTAGATACTAGTAAATTGTTCATGCTTGATGGTGCTACATAACAAAATGAGAATTATTACTTTTGGATCGCCTCATGTTAATAAAGATTGTTAATTACATTTTTATTTAATCTTCTATTTGCATGAATGCCTTGAAAGTTGTTTTAATGTAATTATTCTTAGAAATACTAGAGATGAATTTTTATTCGTCATGGTTTATCATGTTTTCATCCGGCCCAAGATAATGAAATTTTTTGTAGAAGTATCATAAAAGGTTCTTGGAAGACCAATAATTCTCTTATGGGCTGGTTTGAATGAAAACTATAACCACTAGAAATTTAATTTTGTGAATTATACATTTATGAGTATTCTGTTTTTAGAATTTATATCATGTTGAAAACTGAACTACAGTTTTCTACAATATAGTTGAAGAATCTTCTATAATACAAACTATAAATTGAGCATGATCTTTAATTGATATCTATCTATATGTTTTATTTAATTAAATCATCTGTATGGGTGTAATACAATTATAACATATGCGGTTGTAGGTATTCTTGAATTTGGTATGTAGGATATCGTATAGAAGATCAATTAATTGCCAACTTTACTAAATAATTTGTGAAATGTGAAATTCTTCTTGACATTCACTTTATCTTTTCTAAATTAGTTAGATCATATGTTATGGTTATATCGCTTGCATCTATATAGTGTCATTTTATACCACCCAATTTATATTATATCTAACTACTTGGAAAATGATTCTTTTAATGCATTATTCACAATTTATAAATTGTTTGTGTTAAGTCTCATATACATAAAAGAAGTATTTGTGAACATGATACAATAAACCAGAAGTTTATTGATTCAAAAATTTTCACTATTTGACATGATTGATTGGGATATCCTGAATCAATAATGATGCAGAAAATTATTGAAAATTCACATGGGCACCTATTGAAAAACCTGAAGATTTTTCAATCTAAGGAATTGCTATGTGTTGTTTGTTCTCAAGACAAATTGGTTATTAAGCTATCACTAGCTAAAGTTAGAATTGAATCTCCAACATTTTTGAAATGTATACATGGTGATATATGTGGACCTATTCATTCTAAATATGGGTCATTTAGATATTTTATGATATTAATAGATGCATCCAATAGATGGTCTCATGTGTGCTTGCTATTAACTTCTAATCTAGTGTTTGTAAGATTACTTATTCAAATAATTTAATTAAGAGCACAATTTACAAATTATACAATTAAATCTATTCGCCTTGATAATGCTAGTGAATTTTTTTTATAAGCTTTCAATGACTTTTGTATGTCGATTAGCATAAATGTAAAATATCATGTAGCTCATGTTCATACACAAAATGAGTTAACTGAATCATTTATTAAGCAATTTTAATTAAGAGTTAGACCCTTGTTTATGCGAACAAAGCTCTTGTTTCTATTTGAGGACATATAATTTTTATATGCAACAGCAATAGTATACATCAAATCAACAAGTTATCATAAATATTTCTCATTTAGAATTGACTTATGGTTATGAGTTAAATATTTTTCATATAAGAATTTTTAGATGTGCGGTATATGTTTTAACACCACAACGTATTAAGATGGGTCTTCAAAGGAGATTAGGAATATATGTTGGATATGATTCTCCTTCTATTATAAAATATCTTGAACCAATGACAGGAGATGTATTTATGGCATGTTTTGCTGATGTCATTTTGATGAACCAGTCTTCCCAATATTATGGGGAGAAAATGAAAAACAGCTGGTCAAAGAAATTACATGAAATGCTTTGAACTTCACATAAAACAATATGAACTTAAAGTTCAAAAGATAATTCACTTACATAGAATAGAAAATCAATTGCCAGATGTATTTACTGACCTAAAGAGAGTGACAAAATTACATACCAGCTGTAAATATTTATGTATAGATTGATGTCCCCGAAGGACAATTTGTTAGTGAAATCACTAGCAAGTCTAAAACACGTCAGAAGCGTGATAGACCAATCGGTTTAAAAGATAAAAATCCCCACAAAAAGCAAGAAATAATTATTCAATATCAGAAATCGATACTCTTGAAGAGACTAGAGACATAACAAATAAAGTACTTCCAAAAGAAGTTCCGGTACCTGAAATTAATAAAATTGATAAAATTGATGAAAATGAAGAGATCTCAATAGATTATATATCTACGGAGAAACGATTAAATCAAAAAGAAACAGTTGTCGACAACATTTTTGTGTATATAGTAGCGCTTAATATTTTGAATGATAATGATGATTATAAATTTACATCTATCGATGAGTGTCGACGTAGATGTGATTGGTCAAAATAGAAAGATGCAATTCAAGCAGAATTGAATTTATTTAAAAATTGTGAGGTATTTGAATCTATAGTTCAAATACCTGAAGGTGTAATACCCATTGGGTACAAATGAATATTTGTATGTAAAAGAAATGAAAAAAATAAAATTGTGAGGTACAAAACACGACTTGTTGCAAAAGGTTTTCACAAAGACTTAAAATTGATTATAATTTTACATATTCTCATGTGGTAGATGCAATTATATTTTGATATCTCATTAGTCTGACAGTACATGAAAAACTTGATATGCGTTTTATGGATGTTGTTATAGCTTATTTATATGGCTTACTTGATAGTGACATATATATGAAAATTTCAGAAGAATTTAAGATGCCTGAAGCATATAATTCAAAAATTTCGAGAAGTTTATTCAATTAAATTACAAAGATTTTTATATGAATTAAAACAGTTTGAACGAATGTGATATAACTGTCTTAGTGAATATTTGTTAAATCATGGTTATAAGAATGACCATATATGTCCATGTATTTTTATAAAGAAAGCAAATTTAGGATTTGCTATTATTATCGTGTATGTTAATGATTTAAATATTATTGGAACTCTTGAAGAGATTATAAAGACAGTAGAGTGTTTGAAAAATGAGTTTGAAATGAAAGATCTTGGCAAAATAAAATTTTGTCTTGACTTATAATTTGAGCATTTGAGAAATAAAATTTTTATTTATCAATCAACTTATACAGAAAAAGTTTTAAAAGAATTTTACATGGACAAAGCACATCCATTAAGTATTACAATGGTTGTTCACTCACTTGATGTGAAACAATATATTTTTCAACCTCAATATGATAATAAAGAAGTTATTGGTCCTGAAATACCATATCTTAGTGCAATTGGTGTGCTGATGTATCTTGTCAATAATACAATGCCTGATATAACTTTTGCTATCAGGTTGTTAGCTAAATTTAACTCTTATGCAATGCGAAAACATTGGAATAGAATTAAACATGTCTTTCGATATCTCCGAGATACTATTGATATGAGATTTCTATATGCAAATGGATCTAAACCATAACTCATTAGTTATGCAAATGCTGGATGTTTATCTGATCCACATAAGGCCCAATCTTAAACATGATATTTATTTATATGTGGTGATACAGTTATATCATGTCGTTCTATAAAACAAACATTTGTTGTTACTTCTGTTGTTTTAATTAAAACTCGCAAGTGCACGAATCTATTGGAGTATAGATTTAGTGGTATGCAAGGTCGATCCCACAGAGATTGCCAATTGAGAGAAAATTCTAATATAGATCCGAAATAAATACTTCTAACCTAGTTCCCGATGTCTTGTTTTGTGAGAGGAATATTGAACAAATTACACAAAGAACTAATATACTGAAATTAAATGAAGATGTAATCAAAGTAAAGAAGCATGCTAAGGTTAGGGGATCCGCTCTTGGTATATCGAATAAAAATAAATTTAACTCTTTAATTACTCAATTAGAATCTTTACACGAATAAAGTTCTAATCGGATAATATATTAATTTAAGCTCAACTTTTTTTATACATGAATTATATTTACCTCCTTTCTAAGAATTAAAACATTCTTGTAAAATGGATTCAAGCGTACATTGTGCCAATCATCATATTGTCTACAATAAATCAAGAGTGATTCAAGTATTTATTGTGCCAAAAATTGTCTACAATGTATCAAGGTTCACACTTTACAAGATTAAAAATACCAAGATGCAAAAGATAACTTGTAAATGGATTCAAGCATAAATTGTGCCAATCATTATATTGTCTACAATATATCAAAATTCACATTTTACAAGATTAACTTATACAAAAAATGAAAGGTAGAAAATTAATTAAAATAACAGAATAAATTGAAATAGAATCGGTGGCAAAGCCAACCAATAGTAAAATAAAATAAAGTAGGCGGCAAAGCCAACCATGAAAATAATAAGAGATAGGCGGTCTAATAAAACCAGCCAATAACATAACAAGAATTCGGCGGTATGATAAAACCAGCCATTAAGAAATAATTATGAGAAAAGAAATAGGAAGGTAAATACAATATCAAAGATAAACATTAAGATTAAGAGTTAGATAAATTATTATTCTCATACCAAGAGTTTCACCCTTTCACCTTAGCATTAGGAGATTAGTTCTCCATAATCAAGGCAAGAAAGTGAAATGAAAGATGAAGAAACATGATAATATTACGAAAGAAAATGAAAAATACAAGATGTCTAAAGAGAGAATAACATTACAAGTTCGTAGAATTCCAACAAAGCTTTCCCAAGCTCTATCCAAAGCTCTCCAAAAAACTCCCTAACTCACCCCTCAAGCCCTCTATTTATAGATACAATTAAGTGTGGTTGGTGTGGTAATTGTCAAAATTGTTAGGTAGGAAGTTGTACAAAGTTGACAATTTGAATTCCATCATATGCACCGAAATTGATACTTGAATATCGTCTTGAAAATCGCCGAATTTTCTGACTTCATCAACACGAAAGTTGTAGAAAATTTCATTAGCTTTCCGTCAAGACAAATTGTGGACAAATTGGATACGTAATGTGGGAGTTATGGTCAAAATACTAGAGCAAGGTCGGGCTGGACTGCAGCAGTAGTCAGATTCTCTTCTAGCCCACTTTTGGCCCTTTTAATGTCCGTATTTTCTGACCACTTGAACATGAAAGTTGTACCCAATTATGTCAGCTACACACCCATCAAATTTCATACATATTGGATATGTATTTTCAGAGATATGGCCCAAGTACTACAGCAAGGTTGGGCTGGACTGCAACCAGCAAACATATTCTCAACATTGGGTGCTTTGCCTTGAATCTTTATGTTTTAGTTCTTATGGAAATGTGATCATAAATCAAGAATAAATTTGTGCATATATCCATTAGGATGCGTCTCAAGAGACAATATGATAATGCTCCTTACTCAGCCATCCTTAATGAATTTGTTTTATCTGCTTGATTTATAGACATCATTTCTAAAGAACCACAATTTAACTCTGATTCCTCCAATTAAGTCCATTTTCTACTCTTCTCTCCATCTGTAAGAAAGACACAAAACTAAAGACAAGTAAGGGAGATTTATGCTTAATTATGGCAAAAGATAAGATGAACATATTTAATTTATGAGTATAAAACTCACTCATCAAATACCCCCAGACTTAATCTTTTGCTTGTCCTCAAGCAAAACACACAAACTTCAAAATTCAAATGATGAGTGAGTGATGAATTGTTTTTGACTTACTAAGCATTCCTCAAGGATCTAAAATGTGCAACCAAGAAAGATATCAGAATTCTAAGGTTATGTAGAACTTTTATTCAGATACAACATATGGTTTACTCTTGAATCCCAAGTGTGTGTGTGTAGTAGTCTTATGACATTGGACTTTTTGCATTCAAATAAATTTATGTAATCAAATATTTAAAACAGATCTCTAGATATATGCATTTGAGACTCCATAAGCTTATTTTTCATGTCACTCTCCACTAATGTAGACTAATCACAACATTTAAGATCATTAGGACTTTCATTAGGCTTGTAATGTATGGCACAGGTTAAAGGTGGATAAAATGATATAAATGAAAGTTCAACTCACTCTTCGACGTACATAATCATTTAAAGCCTCCCAAATACTTTTGATATTATACTGTGAATTCTATCTCCAACCTTTTCATCATCCTTACATTTATTTGCTCATACTATATATATATATATATATATATATATATATATATATATATATATATATATATATATATATATATATATATTTTTTTTTTTTTGAAAATAAACACCCCCAAACTTATTTATTTAGGGAGTATTAACTTTCTTTCTTCTTCTTCTTTTTTTTTCTTTCTTTTCTCTTTTTTTTTTTTTTTTTTTTTTAACTTCTACCGTCCACCCTTGAATCATAACTTTTCAAATGATCATGCCTGTGAGTGAAAGGTAAGAGTTAAACATATTTTTATTTAAAGGCTAGATAGAAATATAGGTGTTCAAGAAAGGATAGATATAAGCTCAAAATATGTTGCTAGGGATATCATCATGTATAGGTTGGTTTGAAAGGCTCAAACGATTCCAAAAATGCCTAATTCATTTCTCAAATGGAAAGTAGTCTAGGATTTCGCCTCAAGTGACAATCGAATAAGTTCTAGAGTCTTATGAGATCAATTAACATATCTAAATCACATAAATTTTTTCTGAATAAACAATCAGTCAAATGTAAAAGATTAAGTGCACCAGATATTAGGATTCTCAAATAAAACATAAGTTACATTAGAGTTCAAGTTCACACATAACACCCAGAACTCATCAATTTTTCAAAGGTTACAAGCATTTTAAACCATTTTCATCATTGGTGCTAGCTTTGCCTAATCCCAAAACATCACTCAAATTTTTTTTTTTTTTTTTTGAAAGATGAAGAAACACAAAATAAACAATAAAGATTAAAAGAGATATTACCTGGAAGGAGATCTAAGAAAAGATGAACCTGCAACAAACTAAACAGAAAATACAAATTTACTCAAGCAAATAAAAGGTATTACAAATGAAGATTTAAGTCCAGTTTGCGCTTTCTGCGATGTTCTGTTGTCCACTCTATTTGAGCTATAACTGGATCAGGTACATGAACAAATGCTTGTAACGCATCAATCAGCTCGTCAGCATTTGAGGCCGAGATGAGAATCCGACGTGCTGAGTGCGAGATAAACCTTTGTTCTACAGCATGATCAAGAAAAGACAACAAACCATCAAAGAAATTGTTAACATTCAACAAACCTATGGGTTTATGGTGCATGTTCAGTTGTGCCCAAGAGACGATTTGAAAAATTTCCTCTAGAGTACCAAAACCTCCAGGTAAGGCAATGAAGGCGTCAGCGTTGCACATCATTTTAGCAATTCGTTCATGCATGGAGGATACCCTACATTCTTCCCCAATTGTTTTTCCTACTATGTTTGATGCAGCTAGAGCTGTAGGAATAATACCAAGAACTTGGCATCCTCCTAGATATGCAGATCCAGACACACTCCCCATTAACCCTCGACAACCTCCACCATATACTAAATGAATCTTTCTCTTGGCTAGTACCATACCCAAAGTGTGTGCTGCTTTTACATATTCTCCATTTTTCCCAGGACTAGAACCACAAAAGACACAAATATTACGAAAGTGACGAACTGTGATTCCTTCCATATCTGCACTCACCTTGACTTTGATTATGAGGATGAAGATAATGAGGTGCGCATTTATAAAACTCAAATAAGGGCATACTTGTAATAGCTATGTGCATAGGCCGGGGGCATAATTTCCATAGCTATAAGAGTAGGCCAAAAAATGTCAGCTAAATTAAAGGTGAAAAATTCAAAAATGACGGCACGCATGTATATGTACAGTAGTTGTGATTGTGGCTCACATCTTCCTCTGGTTTTACGTCCAGTAACGGCTTAAACGCCCTCTTTGGGTCGAGGATATGCTTCCCATCCAATTTTCTTATAAATTGGCAAACAGGGTCTTTTAACGTCAGATTCCCAAGATTGTACCGTTTATGTTCTTTTTTGAAATGGGGCCATAGACCGACAATACCGATATGCACAGATCCACTAGGATGTGTCTCAAGAGACGTTGGATGAAAGTCATCATCCAATGACTCCTTACTCAAGCCATCCTTAATGAACTTAATTTTGTCTTCCCGATTTACAGACACCCAACCCAAAGAACGACAACGTTTGTTACAAGTTTCACGTCCACATTTGTGACAAACACCCATTCGTTTAGCTCTGCGCTTTTTAGAAAAACTACTTTTTCCTAAACCAGGCATGTAAGAGATGAAATCATTTGCAGACTCACCTGATAACCGTACCTTAGCTTCAATTAGCCAACGAATATCAGCAGGTATTCCCATTATCATCATTAACCTCAATCTTTCAACCCGTGCTTTGTAAATTTTTTTCAATGCATTGGGTGGAAGTGAAGGAAAATGATTTTTCAATTGTGCGAGAATGTCCTCCATTATCAACTTGATTGTTCTTTTCTCTTTTTTTTTTTTTTTTTTTGAAAAAGCAAAAGCAACAAAGGGAGGGAAAACAATAGAAATTCAAAAGAAGATAACACTGAAGGGAAAAATTAATGCAAGTTAAATAAAGAAAGATCTTACCTAGATAACGTGCACGGTAACGTTTAACAACAGAAGCAGATCAATCCTTGTAGACAGGATCACGCAAAGGTGTCTCCTTTATCTCCGGATTTGGTAATTCTAAAAATGCTTCCAATCTTTGACCATTTACTTTAAACACATCACCGTTCTTGGGATTTTCAATCTTTACTGCACCATGTGGGTAAACAGTATGAACAACAGATGGTAGTGGAATTGACTCAAAAGGTGAGACTTTTTCTTTTTTGACTTTCCATTTATCAGTATCCATTAGTGGAGTTGTCTCTAACAAAGAGTCTACTTCACGAACCAGATAATCCTCATTTTTATCCTTATCGAAATGAATCAAATATTTTTCTAGATGATCATTACTAAAGGAGTCTAAAAATGAATCAGAAATGGCACTTTCAATTAGGTTGACCTCACATAAATCATCCATGTCCACAGGTTGATGAGAGACATTAAAAACATTTAATTCCACAGTCATATTTCCAAAAGATAAATTCAAAATTCCATTTCGACAATTAATAATTGCATTGGATGTTGCCAGAAATGGTCTACCCAAAATGACTGGAATTTGTGTCTTTGCATTCTCAACAGGTTCAGTGTCAAGAACAATGAAATCTACTGGAAAGTAGAATTTATCAACCTTAATGAGCACATCTTCTATGACACCTCTAGGGATTTTGGTGGACCTATCAGCTAACTGAAGGGTCACTGATGTAGGTTTCAGCTTTCCTAACCCAAGTTTCTCATACACAGAATACGGCAGTAGATTCACACTTGCTCCTAGATCAAGTAAGGCTCTGTTAATCACATGGTCACCTATAATACAAGAAATTGTAGGACAACCTGGATCTTTGTACTTGACAGGAGTCTTTTGCTGAATTATAGAACTCACTTGTTCAGTCAAAAATGCATTTTTTGGAACATTAGTTTTCCTTTTCACCGTACAAAGATCTTTCAGAAATTTTGAGTAAGCGGGTACTTGTTTGATAGCGTCCAAAAAAGGGATGTTAATGCTTACTTGCTTAAACACCTCTAAAATGTCACTATACTGAGTACCTTTCTTATTTGATGCAAGTCTTTGAGGGAAAGGAGCTTTGGGGGCACAAGAAATCTGTTCACTTTTCTTTTCACTTGAGTCATTAGTTTGGGATTCATGTTGACTCTGTTCCTCATTTTCTGGCATGTGAACATGATTATCAATGACCTTTCCGGATCTAAGGGTTGTCACAGATTTTACTTCTTCCTTAGGATTTGCTGATGATCCTACTTCAAATTGACCCTTAGGATTAGGAATAGGTTGACTGGGGAATTTTCCTTTTTCTCTCTCTCCTACAGCATTGGCTAATTGACCCAATTGTGTTTCAAGCTTGGAAATAGCTTGAGTGTGAGATTGCAAGATTTGTTGGGTCGATTGCATGAACTGTTGCAAGGTATCCTCCAAAGAAGGTTTTCTTTGTTGTGGTACCCCGAAAGGAGGAGCATGATGAGGAACTTGAGGGTATGAATTGGAAGGAGCAAATTGTTGCCCACTTTGATTCATTGCAGGTTGATTTTGCCTCCATGAGAAATTTGGATGATTCCTCCAATTTGGATTATATGTGGGTGCAAATGGGCTATCTGATGACTTCCCATAAGATTGAAGAGAATTAGCTTGCTCAGAGAATGCCTCTTGGTAAGCTGGTATAGATGGACAAGATTGTGCAATGTGAGATGTACTAGAACATAAGGCACATGCCTCTATCCTAGTATTGGTAGAAGGGTTTAAAGTGTGGCTTAAAGTTAAAGCTTCTACCTTTCTAGTCAGGCTAGCTAAGGCAATTCTCACATCTGTATCATCACTCACTTCATAAAGTCCTCCCTTTTTTTGTGTTTGAGACTTTTTATCCCTGGGATCTATGCAGTTCCAATGCTGAGAATTTTCAGATAAAGATCCTAAGGATTCCCAAGCTTCCCCCTCATTCAATTGTAAAAATCTCCCACCATGCATGCTTTGGATCATTTGACGGTTTGATGAAGTTAAGCCATCATAGAAATATTTCACTAATCTCCAAGTTTCAAAACCATGATGAGGACATTTTAGAAGAAGATCATTAAATCTTTCCCAACATTCAAAAAATTGTTCACCCTCTTTTTGACAAAAATCAGAAATTTCTCTCCGAAGGGCATCAGTTTTAGACATAGGGAAAAATTTTGCCAGAAACTTATTTACTAATTGGTTCCAACTAGTTATAGTTCCTGTAGGAAGGGAGTTCAACCAGGCTTTAGCTTTATCTTTCAATGAAAATGGAAACATTCTAAGTCTGATTGATTCATCATTGAAATTCTGGAAGCGAAAGGTCGAGCAAATTTCAAGAAACTCTTTAATGTGCATGTATGGATCTTCTCTTTCCATACCATAAAATGATGGTAAAAGTTGGAGTATGGCCGGTTTGAGTTCAAAATGAGTTGCAGTAGTTTGGGGTAAAACTATGCAAGATGGAGTATTGGCTATGACAGGTGAGAAGTACTCCATAAGAGTTTTATTATGCACAACTTGTTCTTCCATTTTTAATGGTGATCCAGCAAAATCTAATGTCTCTATTGTACACTCAATGGTTGACCCTAAACTTTTCCTAACCAACCGCTTATCTTTATCACGTTTCCAAGCACGCATAAACTAAAAAAAATTGCTTCCTAATTATGAAAAAGTATCTAACTACAAAATGCAAATACCACAAAATAAAAATCACAAAATTATACAAACTCTTTTTTTTTCAAAGTGTTAGTAATAATGGGTAGTATTTAATCGGTAGACTCCCAGGAAAATATGGAGGAATCACAATGGTTTCTCTTAAAACCCATACTCCTTAGGCGCTTTTAGCCTTGTTGACAGAATCAACCAATTTTATACACCCAAATTACTACACCAATTTTCAGGAAACAATTCTAAAGAAAAATTTCTATACACAGAATAAACAAATGTTCTAACTATAACTAGTGGAAGAAAAGTACTTACCTGGATCCAAATAGTTTTTCCGTCGCAATCCCCGGCAACGGCGCCAAAAACTTGTTGTTGTTTTAATTAAAACTCGCAAGTGCACGAATCTATTGGAGTATAGATTTAGTGGTATGCAAGGTCGATCCCACAGAGATTGCCAATTGAGAGAAAATTCTAATATAGATCCGAAATAAATACTTCTAACCTAGTTCCCGATGTCTTGTTTTGTGAGAGGAATATTGAACAAATTACACAAAGAACTAATATACTGAAATTAAATGAAGATGTAATCAAAGTAAAGAAGCATGCTAAGGTTAGGGGATCCGCTCTTGGTATATCGAATAAAAATAAATTTAACTCTTTAATTACTCAATTAGAATCTTTACACGAATAAAGTTCTAATCGGATAATATATTAATTTAAGCTCAACTTTTTTTATACATGAATTATATTTACCTCCTTTCTAAGAATTAAAACATTCTTGTAAAATGGATTCAAGCGTACATTGTGCCAATCATCATATTGTCTACAATAAATCAAGAGTGATTCAAGTATTTATTGTGCCAAAAATTGTCTACAATGTATCAAGGTTCACACTTTACAAGATTAAAAATACCAAGATGCAAAAGATAACTTGTAAATGGATTCAAGCATAAATTGTGCCAATCATTATATTGTCTACAATATATCAAAATTCACATTTTACAAGATTAACTTATACAAAAAATGAAAGGTAGAAAATTAATTAAAATAACAGAATAAATTGAAATAGAATCGGTGGCAAAGCCAACCAATAGTAAAATAAAATAAAGTAGGCGGCAAAGCCAACCATGAAAATAATAAGAGATAGGCGGTCTAATAAAACCAGCCAATAACATAACAAGAATTCGGCGGTATGATAAAACCAGCCATTAAGAAATAATTATGAGAAAAGAAATAGGAAGGTAAATACAATATCAAAGATAAACATTAAGATTAAGAGTTAGATAAATTATTATTCTCATACCAAGAGTTTCACCCTTTCACCTTAGCATTAGGAGATTAGTTCTCCATAATCAAGGCAAGAAAGTGAAATGAAAGATGAAGAAACATGATAATATTACGAAAGAAAATGAAAAATACAAGATGTCTAAAGAGAGAATAACATTACAAGTTCGTAGAATTCCAACAAAACTTTCCCAAGCTCTATCCAAAGCTCTCCAAAAAACTCCCTAACTCACCCCTCAAGCCCTCTATTTATAGATACAATTAAGTGTGGTTGGTGTGGTAATTGTCAAAATTGTTAGGTAGGAAGTTGTACAAAGTTGACAATTTGAATTCCATCATATGCACCGAAATTGATACTTGAATATCGTCTTGAAAATCGCCGAATTTTCTGACTTCATCAACACGAAAGTTGTAGAAAATTTCATTAGCTTTCCGTCAAGACAAATTGTGGACAAATTGGATACGTAATGTGGGAGTTATGGTCAAAATACTAGAGCAAGGTCGGGCTGGACTGCAGCAGTAGTCAGATTCTCTTCTAGCCCACTTTTGGCCCTTTTAATGTCCGTATTTTCTGACCACTTGAACATGAAAGTTGTACCCAATTATGTCAGCTACACACCCACCAAATTTCATACATATTGGATATGTATTTTCAGAGATATGGCCCAAGTACTACAGCAAGGTTGGGCTGGACTGCAACCAGCAAACATATTCTCAACATTGGGTGCTTTGCCTTGAATCTTTATGTTTTAGTTCTTATGGAAATGTGATCATAAATCAAGAATAAATTTGTGCATATATCCATTAGGATGCGTCTCAAGAGACAATATGATAATGCTCCTTACTCAGCCATCCTTAATGAATTTGTTTTATCTGCTTGATTTATAGACATCATTTCTAAAGAACCACAATTTAACTCTGATTCCTCCAATTAAGTCCATTTTCTACTCTTCTCTCCATCTGTAAGAAAGACACAAAACTAAAGACAAGTAAGGGAGATTTATGCTTAATTATGGCAAAAGATAAGATGAACATATTTAATTTATGAGTATAAAACTCACTCATCAACTTCTTCAAATTATGTAGAAATTATAGCAGTTCATGAAGCAAATCATGAATGTATTTTGTTGAGATCCATGACTCAACAAATTTGAGAGATATGTGGACTATCTTTTGGAAAGAGGGCTTTAACTATACTATATAAAGATAATACTGCATATATAGCTCAATTGAAGAAGGATATATTAAAAGAGATAAAACAAAACATTTCTCATTGAAGTTCATTTTCATTCATAAACTTTAAAAGAAAGGTGATATTGACGTACAAATTCATTCAAATGATAATTTGACAGATTTATTTACCAAAGTCTTACCTACTTCAGCATTTGAAAAACTAGTATATAAAATTGGGATGCATCGACTCAGAGATATTTAATGATACTGAGAACAGGGGGAGTATATAAGGAATGATGTACTCTTTTTCTTTCACTAGGATTTTTTTCTACAGAGTTTTTCTCTAGTAAGGTTTTAATGAGGCATATTCTTTGTAAAATGGCATCCAAGGGGGAGTGTTATGAAATCATCTATTATTGTGGATGCCTATTGAGTTTCTCAACTCCTAAAATAATGAATATTATTAAATCCATTATTATTATGAGTGTCATTTTATTTTCCCAACTCCTAAAACTATTGAATCTTATTTATGCTCTTTGACTTTTGTGTTATTTTCTTTTATGATTGTATGCCTATAAATAGAGGCTCATATGAATCAATGAAATATGAAGAACATTTTTTCTCTATGTGTTATTTCTCTCTAAAGTTCATTTACATTCTATATTCTCTTTGTATAAAATTTTATTTATAACAGACTTTAATTTTTTAAATTATGGGTCTATTTGTTTTCTGTTTTTTAAAATTAGTTTTTATTAACTGTAATTTTTAAAACAAAAAAATTTATTTGGTAACTAATTTTTATTATTGTTTCGAAAATAAATTTTGAAAATAAATTATTTTTAAAATAAAAAGATAAAAACAAAAAAAAACATTTTTATTTTTTAAAATATAAAAAAATAAAAAATAAAATATTTTTAAAACAGTTTATCAAACATATTTTTTTTAAAACAAATTTTATTTTATTTTCCATTATTTTGGACGACCTAGCAAAATTTTTTGCTCTCGTTTTTCAGCTTTAGTTTTATTAATCAAGCCACCGAAAAGAGAGACAAAAAAAGAAGGTAAAAGAGCTTATGAAAACTGAGGTCCAAGCAATTACACTCATTTCTTTCCCCCAATAAGGAAATGACGATTCATTGTCTGTCAACATGTACAGGTACCTATAGCGACTTACAAACCAAAATGAAAGTATAACTCCATATCAGCAACTTAAATGGATAAAAAAATGTAAGAAAAAAAAAATCTCTACTAGCTAAACAGAGTCACCATGAATTACATCCTCTAACCAGTTAGTACCATGAATAGTTCTCGTCATGAACCCTGCTCGATACATGAAGTTGATCATCTCCTGCATATGAAACAATTCATAAACATGAAACTAAAAGCACGATGCTTCAAATTATATTTGAGACTACATGAAATATTTTATTTTTCATCCTGTCTATATTGTATATATTCGTACTTTCTTGGATAGAGAGAGAGAGAGAGAGCCTTACCCTGTTTTTCTGAATTCCTCTACTCCAACAGACCCCCACAGTTGACTTCCGTAAACACAAAGCTCAAAAGAACAACGCAAAATAAATACAATCAGTGATGCCTGAAGGGACGATGAATTTCTCTATTGTGAGAAGACGAAGTCTTGCACCATTCCATTGCAGTGACCAATTCGTGATCCCGGAACCCAATGAGGAACTGAGCCAACGCTTCCAGAAACAGAGCAGCCTGATAGACAGTGGTGGTGCTGATTATCTCACCAAGAACGCTTCTCCTCAGCCTATTCGCATCCAGAAAGATACTCACTAACTCCTCCATATGCCCCGCCAAAGTCGTACCCACAGCCATCTTCGCTTCCCCTTTACTCTCCCGGCAAGGGAACCAGTTCTCCACAACGCGGTCCACAAACACCGCCTCTGCATTCTTCATTCGGGTCGTCAATGTCGGAACTATCTGCCTCAACCCGCGTTCGATTTGGTCCATTCGGGTTGTCAGGGTTTCCGATGGGTTCCTCCAAGCCATCGCTATCTGCCATGGTGTATCAGAGAATTCCCTGCTTTGCCTGAATTCGGCAAGACCCACTAGTCCATACCCGCTGTCTCTGTCGCCGTCGTCGTCGCTCTCGTCCTCAAGAAAGGATCGAACAAGGTTGGTGAAGAGGTAAGGGTGCAAATCGCCGATCCAGATCAAGGGCTTCTCGAGGGAGTTGCGCCAATCTGGGAAAAGAAGCTGAGCGACGTCGGTGGAAGCGGCGAGGTCGAGGGCGTGGTAGTAGGATTGGAAGTGCTGGTGGAGCAATTCGACGTGGGTGGAGAGCATGGTGGGGGAAGGGTGGGAGATAGAGCGGCGGAGGAGAGGGAGAAGGTTGTTCTTGAGGGTGTTGAACCAGTGGGCGTAGTAGTCCTTGAAAGGACGCGAATTCTTGTTGCGGTTGAATATGGCTGCTAGTTACAGAAAGATTTGCAGAGAAAAGGAGAAAGATTCAATCTTCTTGTTGGGATTTTCTCGGAAAATGAATGGAAAAAAGAGACACGCAGACTGAAGCAAAATCGCGAACAGCTTACCTACGGCTTTGAGCATGACGGCGAGAATTGGGGTTTAGCTTTCTTGTTTCTCAGTGAAGAATAGAGAATCAGAGATGGCTGTTGAGGCAGGGAAGATTTTGAAGGGTGAGAAGAAAAATGGGAAAAGGTTGATATATATGTAATATTGAGTAAGAACCGTAGATGGCTCGTGGCAGAGGCAGGGGCATGGAAGATTGAAGGGTGAGAACTGAGAAGGAAAATGGGAAAAAGGTTAATATATAGTAATAGTGGTATTGGAGTAACTGATTTCGAGTTCGAGTATTTCTCAGCCAAATGTATAAAAAAATATGAAAAAAATAAGAGAGGTTGCAATTGGCCGTTACAGATTTGACCAATGTCACCTACCTGCGAATGACAAAAATTAAGCATTCCACCAAGTTTGTCTTAACTTCTTCAACCGCAGATAAGAAATTAGCCCTTGAGTCCTTCCATTGCTAAGCTGAGCGCCCAGAAAACGACCCATTTCCTCCACCTTTTTGTAACCACATCTGGATTCACATTTTTTGAGAAACAAATACTATTTTTGGTTGAACTTATTTTTTTTTTCCCACTGAACAAATTAAATAAATCCAATTCGCAAAAAAAAAAAAAAAAAACTAAATCATCTGCAAACATCATATGTGAGATTAGTGGCCCATTGAAGCATTAAAGGTCCTAGACTTCTCTACATTCCAAAGCAATATGTACTAGTAGAAGAAACACAGTGCCATACAAGGTTAATGAAATCTGAGTTACACCCGATTTCTTCTAAGATGTTTACCACAAAATTTAAATTCAATCTGTCAAGTTTTTTCTGAATCCATTTTAATAGCCATGAAACCTTTTTTACCTTTCATTTTTTTCGTCGAATGAACCATCTGCTTTGCCACTATTATATTGTCTTGAATATTTTTGCCTAAAAAAGGGAGATTAAGGAAGGCAAAAGAGCATTTCATTCCGTTCATCTTGGTAATTCCCCTAGTAAAACCACATTGCATAAGGAGATAAGTCTGAATTTAATTGATTAACAAACTCAAGCTTAATTAACGGTGTGTTATTAACTTCCTTAATTTTGATCGGATTAGCCCACATTTCCTGAATAAACTTTTACACATTATTACCAACTATTTCCCATTGATGCTGGAAGAAAATAACTGAGAAGCCATCTTCTCTAGAGATTAGAAGACCCCCTTCTGAAAAAATATTTTTTAGTATCTCCTTTGGAAATGGGTATGTCAAAGAATTAATAGCATTTGCATCAGTGGGGCGAATTGCTACGAGTCGCATGCCATCGCTTCATCATTTCCTTCTCTGTGAAAAGATTATGAAAAAAAGGAAGACACCATGTCTTTCACAATTTCTTTATCCTCCTGCGAAATACCTTCACTGTCTTTAAGCATATGAACTCTGTTTCTTCTTCTATGATAGTAATGTGTGTTATGGTCCCCTTGACTGAGCCATATATACCTCTACCCTTCTTATACCACAACTCTTATTGCTTTAGAGAACTAGAGGTGTATATCGATTTAATTTGATCGATTTTTAAAACTCAATAAAAACGAACCGATTACAAGAAGATATAAAAAAAATTGGACTTATTGATTTGGTTCAAATTATAGGACCCAAACTAAACCGAACCTTTTTTAAGTTGGTTTCATTTGATTTGGTTTATTATTTCTTTTAGCAAGTCCAACTAAAGAGGAAGGAGAGGCTCTAAAGCGCTTAAAGGCAAAATGGATTAAACTATAAATTCAATAAATAAAATATAATAGATACAGTATTAAATATATAAAATATAATAAATATATCATTTTAAGCAGTCAATTTTGTTGAAACTTTTTTCAACCGAAAATCAAATTGAGCCAATTCATTTTTAATTTTAAAAAATAATTTGGATTGCATATTATTTGTTTTTTTTTGTTTTTGGTTTCAAATTGATTCAGTTCTTGCCTTAGCTTGATCTCAAGGGGTTGTTAAGGAAGGTATTCTCTCCCTGCTGCAGGAAGCATTGAATGGCGTTAAGCTTCTGTAGGAGATGCCTTCCTTCTCTTGATATTACCAAAAATATTTTGTTTCAATGCTTAAGGTTTGTCTTCAAGCTATTAAGAACTCTAAACTTTAAATTTTAATTATGTTTAATTATTTGTGGTCTAGTTGATTAAAGTATGCCCAAACTAATCTAAATACAACTTAATTATAAAAAATTGGCTCATTATAATAGTTCAATCTGTTTTTATCGGTTCAAACACTTCATTTTATAAACTTATTTGATACACCCATTTAATATCATCAACAATAATTGTAAAATGTAATGAGGCCACCCTTAGTGTAGGCAAAGAATTGTATCATCTTTTCCATTATCATATCTTATAGTAGCTTTTCATAATTAAAATTGTACCAGTAATATTATTTTGGCTTCAAACAAAATGTTTACAATCTAACACTAGCTAGTAGTTTCAAATTTCTCTGGCCATGTTAAGTTATATTTAAAATTCAATTTTCATGAATGTTGTCAACTCTTTAAAGAAAATATTGAGGACTTACCTCACATCTCAAAGTATGCTAGCCATATGTGAAGCATAATATAATATTTTGAAGAAACTCAAAATTTGGTCTTTAAAAATATACCTTTAAATGCTTTAATTCCTGAATTTGTAAGTCCATACACATTAGTTCTCGTATTACCTTGTTACATTAACTTTTGACTAACTTGACAATGTGGCACGTTAAATGCTTTTGTGTTTTAGTGTAATAGTGGGTTATGTATAACAATTTATTTTGTGTGTGTGTGTATATCATTACTAAAAAAGCGGAAAATAGCGGCGGTTTTATAGTGGTTTTAACGACGGTTATAACCGTCGTTAATAAGCATAATGACAGTTGGCATAACCGTCACAGAGACAGTGTCTTTGTGACGGTTTAGACCAACCGTGAAAATATTGTCATTAAAACAGGGTATAGCGACAGTTCAAAATCGTCTTAACGATGGTTAGTGGACCGTCGCTATGTTTGAATTAACGACGGTTCGTACAACTGTCGTTATGTCCTTCTATATAACAATAGAACCGTCGTTATGTCTTTAAAAATAACGACGGTTCATGGAACCGTCGTTATGTCTGTTTATAAAATTTTATTAAAAAATTATTAATTTACAATATTATTTATTTTTATATTATTATTATCATATTTAATCTTTTAAAATATATATGTTTATTCCAATATTCATAATTTACATTATTATTTATTTTTATTTTTATCTCAAAATTCATAATTTACATTATAATTTAATTTAATTTTATTATTTTTATATTTAATTTTTTAAAATATATATTTTGTTTAAATTTGTTTATTTTATAATGTTAACTTTTTTTTATCTCTTATATCGATATATATTAAAAAAAAAATGTAATGTAAATGACATTCATAAATAAATTATAAAAATAAAATTAATAATAACTTAAAAATTAAAACTACAATATACATTTTTGTACAAAAAAAAATATACAATAAATATTATCAACTCGGATCTTGAGGACTCGTGGCGTTTGATCTGCTTGATGTCCACTACCTTTATCACTAGGAACTTAAAAATCAATTTTATTATGTAAGTGTTTTAAAATTAAAAAAATTAATAATAACAATTATTTATGAAATTTAGGATTTAAATATTATCCTAAGATTTGCACTCTGAGCAAGTGCAATGTCAGGCGGCACTTGACCCTGAAAGTTCTAGAGCAAGAACGTCATAGTTACCTCCATCTGTTTCTGTTGAGCTATCATGTCAGCGTCACGTGCCTCTCGCTCCGCCTTTCGTCGCTGCTGCTCGACGTCTCGCTCATGTATGACCGCTTTCAGACAAGCCACCTCAGTCTATAATTCATCGTATGAAGGCTTAGACCCAGAGCTTGACCCAACAGAGGCACGCCCGAAAACTTGGGTTGGACAAACACCTAATCCAAATCCTCGAACACGACCCGAGTGCTCTGCAGTTCTCAAGGCTCTCGCAAGTGAATCATCTGTCGAGAGCTCTTGGAAAGAGCTATCCTCCTGTTGGATCAAGGCAATGTTTTCCTATAAAATAAAAAACAGACGTTAAATTTTTATTACAATTAACAAAAAATCAAATAAAATAGTAAATTAATAAAACAATAGCAAAATTTTACATACTGCAACTATTCGAGCCTCGTCGTTGATGTATGTTCCGTCAGCCTTTTTATGAGTTGCCATCCATACATCGCTGCGAGTCACTGGGCCCCCAACCTCCGCCTCCTGATTAAGTTAACAATTAATAAAAATTTTAAACAAATATGTTTTGTATTTAAAATGAAATAAAATTGTTATGAAAAAAAATCACAAGTTCAGCCTTTCTACGTGCAAAGCTTTTGGATCCAGTTGTATATGGCATTGTCATACGTCTTCTGTTACACCTATTTTGAGTAGCCACATCCTAAATAATTGCATAAATAGATAAATTAATCAATGTTTTTGGAAAGAAAATATATATGAAAAAATCA
The DNA here is from genome assembly GCA_037074535.1 of Gleditsia sinensis. Classification (NCBI taxonomy): domain Eukaryota; kingdom Viridiplantae; phylum Streptophyta; class Magnoliopsida; order Fabales; family Fabaceae; genus Gleditsia; species Gleditsia sinensis. Next base: position 18,945,188 of record CM073475.1, read on the forward strand.
ATATAAATAATTACTCTGGTCCTCGCGTTAAGTCGGTAGTCAATGAACGTAGCCCAGTGGTCACGTGGAATGCCAGAGGGGACGTCATTTAGCAACTCCTCCCTCGACTTCGTCCCATCGTACTTGAGCCGAAACACATTATAACGTGCGACTCTCCACTTAACTCCAAGTGACTGTAAAATTATCTTCTTGTGGAAGCCCGTCACATTAAAATGTGTCTACAAAAAATAATACAAATTTTAGTGAAACATTAAAAATATTAAAGTATACTTAAGAAGAATTAACAGTCCATACCTGTATCGAATCACGAAACACTCCTGTCTTGTAATCTTCGGGAATACTCCTCCAATCTTTGTATGAGATCGGAAAGAAACAGAAGTTATCCCCAATGGTGCCGAGGAAGACACCAAGGAGACCACCTCCGTCTCCAATGGGCTGGTGGGTGTCGTTACACCGGACAACCACCTTGTGCCCATGAGGTAACGCCCAAACATCGTGGACAGTCATCTGTCTGGGCGTCACCTTACCGGTCTCATCTGTTACAATATAAAATAAATGTGTTAGCTCAATATTAGGACGTTAATTATTATAAATATAAGAAATATTTTATATTATACCTATAACATCGACTGTCCAGCTCCTCCTGCGCCTACGCTCCTACTGAGCAATCTGACGCTCCACCTCAATGCCCTCCAACAAATCACGATGTCTAAGTTGATATCAAAATCGTCGTCTAGTCCCTGGGCATCGTAAGAGGGGAATGTGGACGGGAGGTGTCACAGCCCCAAATGATGGAACACATGATCGGCACGGCATAAGGGTTTCCCCCTAGCCGCAAGCCTAACGCATAGCACATGCAAACATCCAGCACACAATCCAGAGTACATAATAAATATAACTGGCCACATATGCCACATCCAATATAAGAAAATAATGTATATATGTATATATATATATATATATATATATATATATATATATATATATATATATATATATATATATATCTCATGAATTCAACATCCGTGATTCAACTTGGCCCATGGCCTCATAATACAAACATCGTTGTAAAACATAAAACCATTTTTCAAACAACACAAGAAGCGATGATCCTGCCTGTAAATTTATGGAGATACACTAGACATAAACTAAGTTAGACAAATAGTACAACGGAGCCTTGCCCAAATTAGGGCTCATCAATGCTATATTCAGCCTCCTACAGAGCTGTAGCTGAATCAAAGTTTCTTTGACTATCTGTGGGGAGAAAACAGAAGAGGGGTGAGACCACATCTCAGTGAATGAGTAAATCATACTATAACAAAAACAGGGCAAACTAAGCACGAGTGTTTCACAATGAGTTTAATAATTGAAACATTAAGCATTTAACCATAATTTATTGAAAGAAAAGCTAAACAATTCAAATGTATATTCAAAAGATAAAACATGATTAAATCAATAACCGTAAAGCAAATCAATTATGCATGGTAAGTAATAAATGAAGTTATTTATGCAATAACAATGATGAATGAGATATTTTAGAAATATTTAATATTTAAGAAAAATGCACTAGTTTATTGGAGTTTTTTCCTGACAGATCATCATCTTCTCCAAGCACATAGCAAGGGTAAGGTAATCACTGTAGGCATAGACACAAGTCCACCCTAAATTCCCCTAAGCACACAGCAAGGGTATGGCAATCACTGTAAGCATAGACATAAGTCCATCCTAAATCCCTGTGTCTTAGGCAGTCATATGCCCGTCACAGTATCCTAGGCCGAAGCCTTCGCATGACCATGGTGCACTAGGGCTAGCACTCCCTACGACTAGCTAACAGTGATCTAAAAGGGTCCCTCCAATAGAAAACATTTGAAATATGCTATTCAAAGGGTTTTAAGTAAAACATTTCAATAAAGTTATAATTCTCCATCTAGCTCTTTTCATGCATAAAATTCCGTTCTAAAATATGTTTCATCCATGTATTCCCATGGAGACCTTTATCATCATAAACTTTCCCTTTAAACATATCGTCCGTAGACGTCGCATAGATGTTCGCATACGTCAAATCATTTCGTGGCTAACTTAGTTCATTTCTATGATTAAGTTCGCATTTCTATAAATCTAGCTCAAATGGAGAATTATCAGTTTAGATACTTGCCCTGTATACCTAGGGTTCAACTAGGATTGAAATTTATAATTTCTAACATGGTTGGAACATATTGGTTTTCAAAGCGGTAAAACAGTTTAGCATACATTTCAACTAGTTAAAATCATATAAAAGAGTTATAAACCGAATTCGTAAAACATGAGCTATAGTATGAAAAATCCACTCACCTTAATAGGAGTCAAACAACGCGAATTTCACCTCGTAGTGGCTCAACAACCTAGAAAATATAGACATAACATGAAAATTAGAGAAATTCTAAACGTCACTATTCATATCAAAAAACACTATTCACTCGCCAGAAAATACTATTCACGCCGAAACCTAAAAACCCTATATTCTAGCATAGAAACTAATTCTAAGACTATCTATGGAAAGAATTTTAGAAGAATGAAGCTTAAAACGCAATTGGACGGAATTTTACCTTGGAGGTTACTGTTCATGCGATTTTCCGGCGAGACTGATCAGTGGGGTTTGTAGCTCTCCTTCCCACGAGTCCAATGGTACCTTGGTAGCTCGAATCGGTTGGTTGGATGGTGAGATATTTTAGAGAGAAGGTAGAGAAAATTTTAGAGAGAGAGAGAGGGAGAGGGAGTCAGATGCAGGAGGAAATGAAGGAGAAGGGAGGGGGGCTGCAGAAAACACAAAAAACAGCCCGAAGCACGGCCTGGCCGTGTTCTGAAGCATAGTCGTGCTTCGGGGCTATAGTACACCATGTTCTTTGCCGAATTTGATAAAACGTCCAATATGAAAGTTGTAGCTCTTTCTCTTAGTTTTCATTAGCCACTTGAATCACCTAATTTGGAGTTCATATGAAGGAGTTATGTATAAAATAGTGAGCAAAGGTCCAGACCACACTACGTTGCAGTTTTGGCCTCTTATCACTATAATATTCACGGAATTAGCAAAAGGTCCTAACATCAAAGTTGTATATATATGTCGTATCTTTCAACAGAAATTAGAATCACTTAATTTGGATTTCTTATGAGAGATTTATGCTTATATGAGTGAAGACAGGTCAGAAGAAATGTCAGAAACGCTCTAAAAGTTTACATTGTTCTTAACTTCCTTGTTTCAAATGATTTGTACTTAACCTTCAAAGGTTTTATTAGATGAGGGTTATTATAGGAGGGGCTCTGACTCCGGTGCTGTAGAGTTAGACCGGGGTAGTATGGACGGTCCAGCCTCTGACTCTGACACCCTAGAGTCCGGAGGTACCGTGGACGGGACATCTGGTGTTTGGACAGTATCATCATCGCTAGGCAGTCCTCCCTCGCTACTAGGCGGGCGAACAACATGCCCAACTGATCTCCCCGCACCCGCTCTACCCGTAAATCCAAATCTACCCCTCCGCATCGTCACTATGCTTGTCAGAATAAAATTAATAACATTAATTTCACCTCATAAATTGTTCATTTAAAAATAAGAAGAAAATAATAAGAACATATATCAAAATACATAACAAGAATAAACTGTTCATAAACAAAATCAAAATATATTCAAAATATTACAGAATCAAATTAATACCATAATGGACATAAATTCATTTTTTCTTTTGGAAATAATCTTTCTAAATTTTGAACGAGCAACGGATCACTATCATATAAAATATTATCATCGTCCTCGCCCATCTCATATAAATCACAAGGCTTCAAATGTACAACCATTCTCCATTTGTTGTCAACCGTATCTTCTACATAATATACTTGATGCGCTTCGGATGCTTTGATGTACGGCTCGTCATCGTCATTTTCATCGGTATGAATCAACTGTGAAAAATCGACAGATGTCACCCCAAAACCATTTGTGGTAATGCCCCTCACTGTTGTTGTATTGGTCCACATACATTTGAATAAAGTAACTATAAAGTAACCGTGATAATTCAATTCTACTATATCCAATAATTTTCCATAATATGGGACTCCACCGAATTGCATATTTCTGTCACTGCTACTTGTATAACTCCTCGTCCCGAAAATAACGTGAACTCCACTATTTTGGGTTGTCAACCCTTAGTCTCACTCTAACGTTCAAAATTTGAATCCATTTATATTGTATGCACTGTATCGGTGTGCTCTATCCAAGGGCCCAATTGCCAGAAATTTTAGTTCAGTTGATAATGTCTCACTATTATCATTTGCCATCGGGGAAAGAAAAATTGAGTCGTGAATTGTGCTTATAATAGACTGCAAATACAAATTGACTAGGTAAATTGTATATTTACACGACGAGTAAACCAGGAAACAAACTCCCTATGAACTTTTTTATCTATCCCAGAAGACGATCGGGTTCTACTTCATAAGCTATGTCTTACCCAATCTCTAAATTCTTTGTAAAAAAAATTGATAGGTAAATTTAATGCTTTATATCCATTAGATAAATATTAATGTAATAGTAAGTCTTGGTGTACTCACTGAAGGTAAGGATCGACTTCCGGACAATTTATTAAGACATGACGATGGGCTTGCAATTTTTCTTGCGGAGAAAGTGTGAAATACTCGAACCCACGAAATGGTCTTCCTACTTGTGGAAACAACGTACCCCCCCAGACGTCCCCACATCAGGTCGATCGTCGACCCGAATAGGATGATTGAACATTGTCTCTACACCCTCCAAATATCTTGAACAAAATATTAAAACTTCTTCAGCAACACATGCTTCGGCTATTGAGCCCTCTGGCCTTGCTTTATTTCGGATGAATGACTTAAACTTACCAAAGTATCTGTACAACATACATTCAACCAATAAAAAATTGATAATAAAAAAACATAATAAACAAGATAAAATAGATCTAAATTTTTTAAGTTTTTATACCTTTCAATAGGATACATCCAATGATATTGAACTAGTTCGCCTAACTTGGCTTCTTGGACCAAGTGAACTGTTAAGTGTACCATTACTGTGAAGAAGGAAGGAGGAAATAACATCTCCATATGACACAGCGTCAGAATAATATGATTTTGAAGTTGGTCAAGTTCGCTGACATTTAAAACTCTGGAACAAACATATTGAAAGAATGAACAGAACTCGACCAGAACTACAGACACTTGCTCAGGAAGTGCCTTCCTTATGGCAAAGGGTAGTAGTTATTCCATAAGAATATGACAATCATGAATTTTCAACCCCCAATCTTACGTTGTCTTAAATCAATACATCTAGAAATATTACTACAATATCCGTCAGGCACAAAGGTATTTTTCAGTGTTTTGAGAAAGATATCTTTACCTGCATTTGTCAATATGAACAAAGCAGGCCGATACTTACCATTCTCATCTGGCCAAAGCTCTGACCTCACACCTAACTCCTGTAAATCTCTTCGTGCATTGATGTAGTCTTTTGAACGGTCAGTGTCATTTAATAAAGTATACAGAATGTTGTCGCATATATTTTTTTCGATATGCATCAAATCAAGATTATGCTGCAACAAATTGTTCGCCCAATATGGAAGTTCAAAGAATATACTTTTTTACGCCATTTTTGAGTCCTAGCTTCAACCCCTCTATGACCTCGGGACCTCTGTTCTCGACCTTCATGTTCTTTGTTATTTCTGAATACAACGTTAATATCATTAATTTGTTTGAAAATATCTACACCATTCAATTGCTGTGGAGGATTTCTTTTACCTTCTGTTCCATTAAACCTGTTACGAGCCATTCGAAATTTATGACCCGGATTTAGAAAACGATGATGTCCCATAAAACACAATTTCCAACTATGAGGAAGGCGCACAGGAGTTGAATCAAAATTACAGTGTGGACAAGTCAATCCAGTATGAGTATTCCAACCTGATAAATATCCAAAGTCAGGAAAATCACTGATTGTTCACATGAGAGCAGCATACATATTGAACATGTCACTACTGAATAAATCGTAAGTCCGCACACCATCGAACCATAGCTCCTTCAACTCTTCAATCAACGGTTGCAGAAATACATCTATATCATTTCCCGGTGCCTTTCTACCAGGAATTATCATTGACAGCATAAAAGAACTCTGCTTCATAGACATCCAAGGAGGAAGATTGTAAGAAATCAGTACGACTGACCATATGCTGTAACTTATACTTAAATTTTCAAATGGATTGAAACCATTGGTAGCAAGGCCCAAACGCACATTCCTAGGATCGGATGCAAATTGAGGATTTAAGATGTCAAATCTCTTCCATGCCTCAGAGTCCCTCGGATGCCTCATCATACCGTCACTATTTCTGTCTGTGGAATGCCATCTCATATATTCGGCAATCTTAAAAGACATGAACAATCTTTGTAGCCGGGGCTTTAATGGAAAGTATCTGAGGACTTTATTAACCACCTTCTTCTGCTTCTCCCCTTTTTCCTTGGTTTCCACCTTGATGTACTGCACTTATTACAAGCATCTTTATTTTTGTTTTCTCCCCAGAATAACATACAATCATTCTTACAGGCATGTATTTTTTTGTAGTTCAACCCTAACTTATTAATGATTTTTTTAGCCTCATAAAATGAAGTTGAAATCTTTGCATCCGGAAAGACGTCAACCAATAGCTGCAGTATCATTGACATAGCCTTGTCAGATATCCGGACAAACACTTGATGTGGTACAAATTCACCAAAAACGACAATTTGAAATATTTCTCACACCCTTCGTACAATGGTTATTTCCCATCCTTCAATAATTCAAAAAAATCTCTCGTGCCTTCGTCCATCCTTTCACCTGACGATGGAACTAGCATGTCCACAGAATCAACACTTTCATGTTCATGATGAATTTCAAATACTTCACGGACCATGTCCTGCATAGGGTCATTTCGAACGATTGGACGTTCTGCAACATCATGTAGTATTATTTGATGTCTTGTAGCAGGATCTTCTGTTACCCTTTCTCCGTGCATACTCCAGAAATCATAACCTTGTGGAAAAGGCTTGACGATCAAGTGTTAGCGCAAAACCTCCGTAACTTGCCATTTTTTAAATTTGCACTTTGGGTATGGGCAGATTATTTTACCTTCCACACCCGAGTTAGCATTTGCAAAATCTAAAAAACCTTGTAGACCTTCCAAATACTCTCGGGTGTGTCGAGGTTTATGGATCCAAGTCTTATCCATGTCTGAAACCGTTATGAAATAAAAAATTAAATAATAATTCACTGAATAATGCATTCTTAATGCATTACTTCATAATTTATGTAATAACCAAAACCTTTGAAGGTTAAGTACAAATCATTTGAAACAAGGAAGTTGAGAACAATGTAAAATTTTAGAGCGTTTCTGACCTTTTTTTCTGACCTTTTGTCACTTATATAAGCATAACTCTCTCATATGAAATCTAAATTAAGTGATTCCAATTTCTAATGAAAGATAAGACATATATCTACAACTTTGATGTTGGGAACTTTTGCTAATTATATGAATATTATAGTGATAAGAGGCAAAAACCGCAGCATAGTGTGGTTTGGACCTTTGCTCACTATTTTATGCATAACTCCTTCATATGAACTCCAAATTAGGTGATTCAAGTGGCTACTGAAAGATAAGAGAAAGGGCTACAACTTTCATGTTGGACATTTTGTCAAATTCGGCTAAATGAGTTTGCTGCGGTGAGAATGCTGCAGCATTTTCCTGAGAGCATGAGTTTTTCTGGTTTTGATCTCGCCGCGGCGAAAATATGCTCGCCTCTGGCGAAAATCGCGGCTCGCCATGGCGAGAATGAGTTCCCCGGCGGCGAGATTTGTCAGAGAGCTTTTTTTTGCGGTCCCCCCCGTTTTCCTTCATTTCTCTTTCCTCTGAACCCTAACTTTCTCTCTCTAAAATTTTTCTCCACCTTCTCTCTAAGATATCTCATCATCCGGACGTCCGATTTGAGCAAGTAAGGTACCGTTGGACTCGTGGGAAAGAGAGCTACAAACCCCACCGATCAGTTTCGCCGAAAAACCGCTGGATTGTCGCTGGAAAATTGCATGAATAGTAACCTCCAAGATAAATTCCGTCCAATCGCGTTTTAGACTTCATTTTTACCGAACTTCTTGCCATAGATGGTCTTAGAATTAGTTTCTATGCTAGAATATAGGGTTTTTAGGTTTCGGCATGAATAGTATTTTCGGTGAGTGAATAGTGTTTTTTGGCATGAATAGTGACATTTAGAGTTTTCCAATTCTCATGTTATGTCTATGTTTTCTAGGTTGTTGAACCATCACGAGGTGAAATTCTTGTTATTAGACTCCTAGTAAGGTGAGTGGGTTTTTCATACTATAGCGCATGTTTTAGGAATTTGATTTATAACTCTCTCGTATGATTTTAACTAGTTGGAATGTATGTTAAATTGTTTTACCATTTTGAAAACCAATATGTTCCAACCATGTTAGAAATTATAAATTTCAATCCTAGTTGAACCCTAGGTGTAATAACCGTAAATTTAATGAAAAGGAAATTTAAAATAAAAGAGAGAATTTTGACAATAGAGATAAGAACCGTAGAAAATATGTATATTTATTACATAGAAAAAAAAAATATTAGAAGTTATATTTTGGCGCGCTATAAGTAAATATATTTTTATTATGTAGAAATAATTATGATTTGTTAAAAGTAAGTGGATTTTTAAGTAAAAGAAGTATTGTGTTGCTTAAAATAATTATACCGGCTTCTATTGAATTTTTATGGTATTTTTTAGAAATACTCTTTCTTTTAATATAAATAAAGATATTGGTTTAGAAATTTGTTTTATTACTATTTTTATCAAGAAAAATTATGATGTGAGAGTTTAACTAAAGATTTATGAGAAAGGAAATTTTTAAAATTTTTTAGGATATTTTATGATGAAAAACGGAATTTAAATGAATTTTATAAAGAAAATCTTATTATTAATTATTTAATAATTATTAAAAAAAAAATTAAATTTTACTGTAGCATCAGCACATATATGTGCATACGGATGCCAGGCAGAGAGCAGAAAACCCGCAGCCCCCTCCCCCATTTTTCTCTTTTCCCCTTCGAATTTCAAACCTTCATATCTGGAGTTACGGACCTCCGATTGACGAACCGTCTGGACCGTTGGACTCGTGGCAACGAGTACTTCAAAACCCACCGATCAATTTCGCCGGAAAGTCGCCAGAAGGTCGCCGGAAAATCGCGTGAATAGTACCTCCAAAGGTAAAATTTCGTCCCATTGCGTTTTAGGCTTCGTTTTTACCGAAATTCTTCCCGTAGATAGCTTTAGAATCGAATATGGGGTTTTTTAGGTTTCAGCATGAATAGTATTTTCCGGCGAGTAAATAGTATTTTCCGGCGAGTGAATAGTGTTTTTCGGCGAGTGAATAGTGTTTTCCGGCGTGAATAGTGATTTTAGAATTTTCTAATTTTCATGCTATGTCTATATTTTCTAGGTTATTGAGCCACTACGAGGTGAAATTCTCGTTGTTGGACTTCTAGTACGGTGAGTGGGTTTTTCATACTATAGCGCATGTTTTAGGAATTTGATTTATAACTCTCTCGTATGATTTTAACTAGTTGGAATGTATGTTAAATTGTTTTACTGCTTTGAAAACCAATATGTTCCAACCATGTTAGAAATTGTAAATTTCAATCCTAGTTGAACCCTAGGTATGCAGGGCAAGCATCTAGACTATTAATTCTCCATTTGAGCTAGATTTATAAAAATGCGAACTTAGTCATAGAAATGAACTAAGTTAGCCATGAAATGATTTAATGCATGATGAGCATTTATGTGACGTCTACGGACGATCTATGTTTAAAAGGGAAAATTTATGATTGTAAAGGTCTCCATGGGAATTCATGGATGAGATATATTATAGAACGAACTTTTATGCATGAAAAGAGCTAGATGGAGAATTATAGCTTTATTGTAAAGTTATTGAAATGTTTTACTTTAAACTCTCTGAATAGCATATTTCAAATGTTTTCTATTGGAGGGACCCTTTTAGATCACTGTTAGCTAGCCGCAGGTAGTGCTAGTCCTGGTGCACCTTGATCATGTTACGGCTTCGGCCTAAGATATTGTGACGGGCATATGACTGCCTAAGACACAAAATTTAGGGTGGACTTATGTCTACGCCTACAGTGATTACCCTACCCTTGCTGTGTGCTTGGGGGAGATGATAGATCTGTTAGGAAAGACCTCCAATAAGCTAGTGCATTTTTCTTAAAGATTAAATATTTTTAAAATACCACATGCATCATTGTTATTGCATAAATATCTTCATTTATTATTTACCATGCATAATTGATTTGCTTACAGTTATTGATTTAATTCTGTTTTATCATGTGAACTGTTTAGCATTCTTTCAATAAATTATGAATAGATGTTTAATGTTTTCTATACCTTGATTTCAATTATTTAATTCATTGCGAAACACTCGTGCTTAGTTTGCCCTGTTTCTGTTATAGTATGATTTATCCATTCACTGAGATGTGGTAATCTCACCCCTCTTCTGTTTTCTCCCCACAGATAGTCAAAGAAACACTGATCCAGCTACAGCTCCATAGGAGGCTGAGTTAGCATTGGTGAGCCCCAGTTTGGGCAAGGCTTTGTTGTACTGGTTGTTTAGTTTAGTTATGTCTAGTATATCTCCATGAACATACAGGCAGGATCCTCGCTTCTTGTGTTGTTTGAAAAATGGTTTTACGTTTACAATAATGTTTGTACTGTGAGGCCATGGGCCAAGTTGAATCAAGGATGTTGGATTCATGAATATATATAAATATATACAGTATTTTCTGATATTGGATGTGGCGTATGTGGCCAGTTATATTATTATGTACTGGATTGTGTGCTGAATGGTTGTGCATGCTATGTGTTAGGCTTACGGCTAGGGGGAAACCCTTATGCCGTGCCGGTCATGTGTTCCATCATTTGGAGCCGTGACAAATATGGTATCAGAGGGTTAGGTTTCCCTGTGTTCATGGAGTAACGGACCTTTAGGTAGGACTTTGAGTATGGGTATGAATCCGGACATGCTTATACTCACGGTGCTGCTAAAGGGGTTCGATAGGATGTTGTCTTTTTGTTTAAGTTAGTCAGTTTATAGTATGCTATGTTGATATGGTTAAGTGATGGTTGAGCTATTTCTGTTTTATAGCGAAATGCCACCAAGAACCAGATCAAAGGTTAGGCAACCCGCGGTTCAAGAGCAGATGGCTGAAGAGTCTGCTCAGTCCGCAGTACCTGTGCCTAGAGGCCGAGGTAGAGGTCGTGGCAGAGGCCGAGGTAGAGGTCGTGGCAGAGGCCGACCTAGAGGCAGTGGCAGGGGTGTAAGGGCTGCTGAAGCAGCCGAACAAACTGAGTTAAGAAGTGAGCAAGCTGAGACTCCCAGGACGGGGGAAATTTCTTTTCACCCCCGGGATGATGTGATAGCCCAGATGCTGGTAACCATGCAGGGTATGCAGCGGGCAATAGAAAATCTAGCTGAGAGAAGGGATGGACAAGATAGAAGGGACCCGCAACAGCCCAAAACAACTACCTCCGTTCCAGAACCAGTTAGGTCCGTGGAGCGGCAGGTGAGACCCGCTGAGAGGGAAGTGGAACTATCTGAGTTCCTGAAGCTGAAACCGCCAACCTTTAAGGGGTTGTTGGCCAGTGAAGATCCTCAGGAGTTTATAGAGGCTACTGAGAAGATCTGCGAAGTTCTTAAGTGTCCAGAGATTCGCTCAGTAGAATTGGCAGCCTTCCAGTTGTCTGGCGTAGCGCAGGTATGGTTCAAGACCATGATGCGCGGAAGGGGAGCTACAGCGCCACCTTTGAGATGGCCAGAGTTCAAGGAAGTTTTCATGGAGAGGTTTGTGCCTCAGAGTATACGATATGCAAAGTGTCAAGAGTTTGTGGAATTGAAGCAGACTCCTGGTATGTCAGTCACGGAGTATGACTACCGCTTCACACAGCTGATGCCGTATGCACCGCACATGGTCCCTACTGAAAGGGACATGATCAGGAAATTTATCCAGGGGTTGGTGCCAGCATTGTTTAAATCAGTGGCACCCCAGATGAAGCAATTCCCGAACTATGCAGAGGCTGTAGATTGCGCAAGAATGATGGAGACTAGGCATTTGGCCGATGTTGAGAGTGCCAAGCTGAGGAAGAGAGATAGAGACGGGAGCTCCAAAGGAGGGCAAAGTTCTCATTCCCAAGGACCCCGATTCCAGAGCCAGCAGCGCCCAGCACCACAGAATGTTGGGAACCCCAACCAGAGACCAGATGCAAGTGGTAGGCTAGGTCTTAGCCAGGGAAACACCAGGTATCCAGGACAACCAGGACCAAGAGCCATTCAGCAGAACAGGCCACAATGCCCTATTTGTGGCAACCATCATTTTGGTCAGTGCCGCAGGGAGATGATTGTTTGCTATCATTGCCACCAACCTGGACACATGAAGAGGGAATGTCCTCAGTTGTATGGCTCAAGCCAAGGGCCAACTCGACCAGCTTTACTACCAGCCCCAGTGGCAGCTCAGCCTATAAGGACTATACCGGGCCAAGCAAGTAGCAGAGGTACTGGTAGAGGGATGATGGGCCGCGGTCAAAGCCAAGCAGGCCGAGGTGAACCGAGGATTTTTGCTCTTACTAGACAGGATGCACAAGCTTCAAATGCGGTCATGACAGGTACTCTTTCAGTTTGCCTACATGAAGCATATGTTTTGTTTGACCCCGGGTCTACATATTCCTATGTTTCCCCTAGTTTTGCTAAGAGTTTGGGTAAAGATCCGATTAGGATGGATGCCCCTTTCTTTGTAACCACCCCAGTCGGTGATTATTTGCCAGTAGAGCATGTATGCAAATCATGTAAAGTGTCAGTGGGTGATAGGGAGACATCTGCTGATTTGATCATCCTAGACATGGTCGACTTTGATGTAATCCTAGGAATGGATTGGTTGGCAGCATGCTATGCTACCTTGGATTGCTATGAGAAGGCAATCAAGTTTAACTTTCCAAATGAAGTTCCTTTCCGGTTCCAGTGTGATCGAAGTAAAACTCCAAGTAACCTGATATCAGTCTTGGGTGCTCAGAAGATGTTGAAGAAGGGATGCCAGGGATATTTGGCATATGTTAGAGATGTGGATGGGAAGGTACCGGATGTAGACAACATGGCAGTGGTAAGAGAATTCCTGGATGTCTTTCCAGAAGAGTTGCCAGGATTACCTCCTGAACGGGAGATAGAGTTTGGTATCGACCTTATTCCAGAGGCTCGACCAATTTCTATACCGCCTTACAGGATGGCACCCACAGAGCTTAAGGAGTTAAAGAGTCAGTTGCAGGATTTGTTAGATAAGGGCTTCATCAGGCCGAGTACTTCTCCATGGGGTGCTCCAGTTCTTTTTGTGAAGAAGAAAGATGGGTCTTTGCGTCTTTGCATTGACTATCGGCAACTGAATAAGCTAACAGTGCGCAACAATTACCCTTTACCCAGGATTGATGATCTGTTCGATCAACTTCAAGGAGCGAAATGTTTCTACAAGATTGATCTGAGGTCAGGGTATCATCAGTTGAGGATCAAGAAGGAAGATATTTCTAAGACGGCTTTTAGGACCCGTTATGGTCATTATGAATTTTTAGTTATGTCTTTTGGACTAACTAATGCACCAGCTGCTTTTATGGACTTGATGAACAGGGTGTTCAAGCCATTCTTAGATCAGTTTGTCATTGTGTTCATTGATGACATCTTGGTTTATTCTAAAGACCATGAGGAGCATGAACAGCACCTACGGGTCATTCTGCAGATTTTGAGGGATCAGCAGTTGTATGCCAAGCTCTCTAAGTGTGAGTTCTGGTTGGACAGTGTTATGTTTCTGGGGCATGTAGTCACGAAGGACGGCATTCAAGTAGACCCCGAGAAGGTAGAGGCAGTACAGCAGTGGCCTCGCCCAGCTAGTGTGACGGAGATCCGAAGTTTCTTGGGTCTAGCAGGGTATTACCGGAGGTTCATCAAGGATTTCTCTAGAATTGCTGCTCCTTTGACCAGATTAACCAGGAAGGGAGTTAAGTTTGAGTGGTCGGATGTATGCGAAGAAAGTTTCCAGACCTTGAAGAAGTGTCTAACCACAGCTCCAGTTCTAACTATCCCAACGGGCACTGGAGGATACTCAGTATACTGTGACGCCTCAAGGGTGGGCTTGGGTTGTGTGTTAATGCAGAATGGTCATGTTGTAGCCTACGCATCTAGGCAGCTCAGGAAGCACGAACAGAACTATCCTACACATGATCTAGAGATGGCGGCAGTGGTCTTTGCCTTGAAGATTTGGAGGCACTATTTCTATGGTGAACCCTGTGAGATTTACACGGACCACAAGAGTCTCAAGTACATCTTTCAACAAAGAGATCTTAACTTGAGACAGAGAAGGTGGATGGAGTTGGTGAAGGACTATGACTGCACTATCTTGTACCACCCAGGCAAGGCCAATGTGGTAGCAGATGCTTTGAGCAGGAAGTCAATGGGGAGTCTAGCCCATATTACCCTACTCCGGAGGCCGTTGGTAAGGGATATTCATCGGCTAGAAGGTGAGGGGATGCGCTTTGAAGTGAAGGAGCCAGGGGTGTTGTTAGCCCACATGCAACTACACTCTCCACTGGTTGAGCAGATTAAGGCAGATCAGGACAAGGATGCCAAGCTGTGCAAGCTCAAGAATGAATCCAGGAATAATTAGACTTCTGAATTCAGCGTGGATGCTGAAGGAGTGTTAAGATATGGGAAGCGCTTGTGTGTACCCGATGTGGATAGCTTGAGGAAGCAGATTTTGGAGGAGGCACATCAATCAGCCTATACTATCCACCCAGGAACAAATAAGATGTACAGTGACCTCAAGGACTTGTATTGGTGGAATAGGATGAAAAAGGATGTAGCAAACTTTGTGGCTCAATACTTGGTTTGTCAGCAGGTGAAAGCTGAACACCAGAAGCCTGCCGGTTTGCACCAGCAGATTGAGATACCAGAGTGGAAGTGGGAAAGGATTACTATGGACTTCGTTACAGGGTTACCGAGGACCCCTAAGGGTTATGACTCAGTATGGGTGATAGTGGATCGAATGACCAAGTCATCCCACTTCTTACCAGTGAAGACTACCTTTAATGTGGCTCAGTATGCAAACCTGTATCTGAATGAGATCGTCAGATTACATGGAGTCCCTATATCCATCATATCTGACCGAGGTCCACAGTTTACGGCAAGGTTTTGGAAAGCTTTTCAAGAAGCTTTGGGAACGAGGTTGGATCTAAGCACCGCTTTTCATCCTCAAACAGATGGCCAGTCAGAACGCACGATTCAAATTCTGGAGGATATGCTTAGAGCATGTATATTGGATTTTGGTGGTAGTTGGGAAGGATACCTGCCATTAGCTGAGTTTGCATACAACAACAGTTATCAAGCCAGTATTCAGATGGCACCTTTTGAAGCTCTTTATGGGAGAAGATGCCGATCTCCCGTTGGATGGTTTGAAGTTGGAGAAGTCAAGCTGCTAGGGCCAGATTTGGTGCAAGATGCCATAGAGAAGGTTAAGCTGATAAGGGAACGGCTTTTAACTGCACAAAGTCGTCAGAAGTCTTATGTGGACCATAGGCGTCGGGAGTTGGAGTTTTCTCTAGGCGATCATGTGTTCCTCAGAGTTTCACCTATGAAGGGAATCATGCGGTTTGGTAGGAAAGGGAAGTTAAGCCCGAGGTATATTGGACCTTTTGAAATTCTGGATAGGGTAGGAGCAGTGGCATACCGCCTAGCCCTACCACCTGGGTTGAGTGAAGTGCATCCAGTCTTCCATGTCTCGATGTTGAGGAAGTATCTACCCGACCCATCTCATGTAATTCAACCGCAAGAAATCCTTTTGGATGACAAGTTGGCCTACGAAGAGAAACCCGTGGCCATTATTGATAGACAAGTGAAAAAGTTGAGATCTAAGGATATCCCTACAGTGAAGGTGATTTGGCAGAATCATTTCAAGGAGGAAGCTACGTGGGAAGTAGAGGATGTCATGAGAGAGAAGTATCCTCAGCTGTTTCAAGAGTAGTCAAATGTTTTCATGTTGTTAGTTTTTGTAAAATTCGGGGACCGAATTGCTTTAAGGGGGGAAGAATGTAATAACCGTAAATTTAATGAAAAAGAAATTTAAAATAAAAGAGAGAATTTTGACAATAGAGATAAGAACCGTAGAAAATATGTATATTTATTACATAGAAAAAAAAATATTAGAAGTTATATTTTGGCGCGCTATAAGTAAATATATTTTTATTATGTAGAAATAATTATGATTTGTTAAAAGTAAGTGGATTTTTAAGTAAAAGAAGTATTGTGTTGCTTAAAATAATTATACCGGCTTCTATTGAATTTTTATGGTATTTTTTAGAAATACTCTTTCTTTTAATATAAATAAAGATATTTGTTTAGAAATTTGTTTTATTACTAAATCGCGTGAATAGTACCTCAAAAGGTAAAATTTCGTCCCATTGCGTTTTAGGCTTCGTTTTTACCGAAATTCTTCCCGTAGATAGCTTTAGAATCGAATATGGGGTTTTTTAGGTTTCAGCATGAATAGTATTTTCCGGCGAGTGAATAGTGTTTTCCGGCGTGAATAGTGATTTTAGAATTTTCTAATTTTCATGCTATGTCTATATTTTCTAGGTTATTGAGCCACTACGAGGTGAAATTCTCGTTGTTGGACTTCTAGTACGGTGAGTGGGTTTTTCATACTATAGCGCATGTTTTAGGAATTTGATTTATAACTCTCTCGTATGATTTTAACTAGTTGGAATGTATGTTAAATTGTTTTACTGCTTTGAAAACCAATATGTTCCAACCATGTTAGAAATTGTAAATTTCAATCCTAGTTGAACCCTAGGTATGCAGGGCAAGCATCTAGACTATTAATTCTCCATTTGAGCTAGATTTATAAAAATGCGAACTTAGTCATAGAAATGAACTAAGTTAGCCATGAAATGATTTAATGCATGATGAGCATTTATGTGACGTCTACGGACGATCTATGTTTAAAAGGGAAAATTTATGATTGTAAAGGTCTCCATGGGAATTCATGGATGAGATATATTATAGAACGAACTTTTATGCATGAAAAGAGCTAGATGGAGAATTATAGCTTTATTGTAAAGTTATTGAAATGTTTTACTTTAAACTCTCTGAATAGCATATTTCAAATGTTTTCTATTGGAGGGACCCTTTTAGATCACTGTTAGCTAGCCGCAGGTAGTGCTAGTCCTGGTGCACCTTGATCATGTTACGGCTTCGGCCTAAGATATTGTGACGGGCATATGACTGCCTAAGACACAAAATTTAGGGTGGACTTATGTCTACGCCTACAGTGATTACCCTACCCTTGCTGTGTGCTTGGGGGAGATGATAGATCTGTTAGGAAAGACCTCCAATAAGCTAGTGCATTTTTCTTAAAGATTAAATATTTTTAAAATACCACATGCATCATTGTTATTGCATAAATATCTTCATTTATTATTTACCATGCATAATTGATTTGCTTACAGTTATTGATTTAATTCTGTTTTATCATGTGAACTGTTTAGCATTCTTTCAATAAATTATGAATAGATGTTTAATGTTTTCTATACCTTGATTTCAATTATTTAATTCATTGCGAAACACTCGTGCTTAGTTTGCCCTGTTTCTGTTATAGTATGATTTATCCATTCACTGAGATGTGGTAATCTCACCCCTCTTCTGTTTTCTCCCCACAGATAGTCAAAGAAACACTGATCCAGCTACAGCTCCATAGGAGGCTGAGTTAGCATTGGTGAGCCCCAGTTTGGGCAAGGCTTTGTTGTACTGGTTGTTTAGTTTAGTTATGTCTAGTATATCTCCATGAACATACAGGCAGGATCCTCGCTTCTTGTGTTGTTTGAAAAATGGTTTTACGTTTACAATAATGTTTGTACTGTGAGGCCATGGGCCAAGTTGAATCAAGGATGTTGGATTCATGAATATATATAAATATATACAGTATTTTCTGATATTGGATGTGGCGTATGTGGCCAGTTATATTATTATGTACTGGATTGTGTGCTGAATGGTTGTGCATGCTATGTGTTAGGCTTACGGCTAGGGGGAAACCCTTATGCCGTGCCGGTCATGTGTTCCATCATTTGGAGCCGTGACACTAGGTATCCAGGGCAAGCATCTAGACTGATAATTCTCCATTTGAGTTAGATTTATAGAAATGTGAACTTAGTCATAGAAATAAACTAAGTTAGCCATGAAATGATTTGATGCATGCGAACATCTATGCGACGTCTACGGACGATATGTTTAAAGGGAAAGTTTATGATGATAAAGGTCTCCATGGGAATATATGGATGAAACATATTTTTAGAACGAAATTTTATGCATGAAAAGAGCTAGATGGAGAATTATCGCTTTATTATAATGTTATTGAAATGTTTTACTTTAAACTTTTTGAATAGCATATTTCAAATATTTTCTATTGGAGGGACCCTTTTAGATCACTGTTAGTTAGCCGCAGGTAGTGCTAGCCCTGGTGCACCATGATCATGTTAAGGCTTCGGCCTAGGATACTGTGATGGGCATATGAATGCCTAAGACACAGGGATTTAGGGTGGACTTATGTCTACGCCTACAGTGATTACCATACCCTTGCTGTGTGCTTGGGGGATTTGAGGTGGACTTATGTCTACGCCTACAGTGAGTACCCTACCCTTGCTGTGTGCTTGGGGGAGATGATAGATCTGTTAGGAAAGACCTCTAATAAACTAGTGCATTTTTCTTAAAGATTACATATTTCTAAACATTCTCATTCATCGTTGTTATTGCATAAATAACTTCACTTCTTACTTACCATGTATAATTGATTTGCTTTACAGTTACTTATTTAATCCTGTTTTATCTTTTGAACATACATTTGAATTGTTTAGCTTTTCTTTCAATAAATTATGGTTAAATGCTTAATGTTTCAATTATTAAACTCATTGCGAAACACTCGTGCTTGGTTTGCCCTGTTTCTGTTATAGTATGATTTACCCATTCACTGAGATGTGGTAATCTCACCCCTCTTTTGTTTTCTCCCCACAGATAGTCAAAGAAACATTGATCCAACTACAGCTCCATAGGAGGCTAAATATAGCATTGGTGAGCCCCAGTTTGGGTAAGGCTCTGTTGTACTGGTTGTATAGTTTAAGTTTATGTCTAGTGTATCTTCATGAACTTACAGGCAGGATCCTCGCTTCTTGTGTACCTTGATGTGTTGTTTGGAAAATAGTTTTATGTTTTACAACTATGTTTGTATTATGAGACCATGTGCCAAGTTGAATCAAGGATGTTGAATTCCTTATATATATATATATATATATATACAATATTTTCTTATATTGGATGTGGCATATGTGGTCAGTTATATTTATTATGTACTCTGGATTGTGTGCTGAATGTTTGTGCATGCTATATGTTAGGCTTACGGCTAGGGGAAAACCCTTATGCCGTGCCGGTTATGTGTTCCATTATTTGGGGCCGTGACAATTTAACCCCTTATCGAGGATTAAATAATATACTACAAAGAAAAATTTCATGAATTTTAATTCTATTTAACAATTTAACACTCCTACCTAATTTGTATACTTAAAATAAACTAATTATGTTTAAGTTAAAATAAATAATAAAATTTAACTACAAAAAATAATCATTTAATGCAATCATTTATCATTATTGACAATTTTATTTTATCCGACAAAATTTCTTATTCGTTTTGTTGGAATATTTTAAATTGAATTTTTATTTTATTAATTATTAAGCCAAATACATATTGGGCCGTTATATTATTGTGTGAACTGTGATAGGTGGCCTACACAGGAAATTTGGGCAGAGGCCCAAACTATAACTTTTTTTGCTATCATTTTTATTCCTATCGAAATGCTGACTGATAACTTGACCACTTTAATTACTATCTAAATTGCTCTCTCTCTCTGAAAGTTACAGAAGTCCAGTAGGTTGTAATTCTGCTTCTCTTTAATCTATAGATTCTTCTTGTACGTTTTCTTAATCTATACTTGATTACTTTTATTTATTCTATTGAGATATTATAACACTTGATATCAGAGTATCGTTGTAATATCTCAGTTTAATTTTATTGAGACGAAAACCTATATTTAAATCTGATATGCAATTTTTCGTACAATTTTCTGTTTACATGGCACTTTAACTGGAAGAGAAACTAAGTTATCATATTTAAATTGTTTCACCTTGTGTTGTAATATCTCTGTTTAATTTCATTGAGATGAAAAGCTATATTTAAATTTGCTATGCAATTTTTCGTACAATTTTCTGTTCACATGTCACTTTAACTGGAAGAGAAACTAAGTTATCATATTTAAATTGTTTCACCTTATAATTATTAACATAAAATTTTAAGTTAATAATTATGACATTCTTCTTAAATAATAATTAATAATTATTTAATTCTTATAATTAACAAATATAAATATTAATTATTTTTTACTATTGATTTGTTTAAATTAACAACATATATTTAACCTATATAACATAATACATCATTTATTAAAAAAATAATATACAATTTCTAATAAACTAAAAGCATAAACTATTTAAGTCAAACATACAAATATATCAAAAAAAAAATTCAAAACATTAAAAATAATTAAAATACATACCTTATGTGAAAATAAACAACTCTGAATTACAAGTGTTTGTATATCAACGAAGTATCTACATAAAAAGTTAAAAAACAAATAACTTAATAAATTTAATCAAATTTACAATTTAAATAAAAATTAATTCATAATAATACAATTATATAAAAACTTACCTCAAATAAGAGTAAATAAATTTGAACCACCAAAACCACTAGAATTTGTCACAAGAAGAAACTCACAAGCATTTGTAAGAAGAAGAAGAGAGAAAATCAAGTTGTGTAATGAAACTGGAAGAGTAAAGGCGAATTTATAAGAAAAGCCGCGGTTTAACGACGGTTTTACTAGAACCGTCGTATAAGAGGCACGTGTCATAACGACGGTTACGGGAGAACCGTCGTTAAACCGGAGCAATTTCTCATAAACGGTCCAATTTTCGTGGGATTTTACGACGGTTTATACTAACCGTCGTAATAATAACGACGGTTATGGAAAAACCGTCGTGAAATTGGACCAATTCCCTACAAATGGTCGTATTTTCGTGGGACTTTACGACGATTTTTTGTAACCGTCGTCATGTTACGACGGTTAATAGGTAACTGTCGTTATTTTACGATGATTCAGGTTGAATCGTCGTTGTATACCGACGGTTTCATAATAACTATCGTTATATCTTCGAATTTAACGACGGTTATAGGAACCGTCGTTAAATCCCTATTTAATGAGGGTTTCTGTGACTGTCGCAATGCCCCGCTTTTTTAGTAGTGTACATTTGTTTAGTGATAAGAAATTTAGATAAATAGTGAAAAATATACATTTAAATTATTGTAAATTTACTAAAAATAAATATATATAACTGATTTAATGTCAAACAATTATTATTATAATAATACATGAACATGACATTTTATATGTATGATTGAGCAACTTGATCCTTGCAAAGTACGCGTGAGCATAACTCCAAGAACCAGCCTAAATTCACCTCAATGCAGTAGAAAACAAAAATCATTTTAGAAGAATTGGATCGGATTGACTGGTTCATATATATAAATTTTTAAAATAATTTCAAGTAGATTACTTTTTTTAGAATCTGTTTAAACTTGACCTGATCTTCTAATTTTTTTTGCCATGGAACTTTTTTGTCACTTTAATATAAATCAATCGATTGGAGTGACTCGACATAATCTAAATTTTTCTAATAATCTAAAACTTCAATCAATAACAGGTGTTAATTTTTAACCTGAATGTTATTTGGTTGGCTCGAGTAATCCGATTAATGCGATTGATCACTTCTGTTGCAAAGACCATAAAATAAAAATTAATATTAGTTATATTATCTCATTCATTATAGCTTGAAAGGTCAAGCAATTTTTTTTTCTCTAAATTAAACTTGAGTTATAAAAGCTTTGCCTTATTCCTAGCCTCTATTATAATTTAAACGGTATTAACATAATATGTATTAGGGATGACATACAATTCAGTTAATGATATGAGGAGGTTAGATTTAGAGAAAATATTAATTATGTTTTAAAGATAAATAATGAAATAAAATAAATAAATTAAAG
>CM073475.1:20217500-20225000 GCA_037074535.1 Gleditsia sinensis
CTTGTTGAGCTTGTGTTGACCCTTTAAATGCTTTAAAGATTCATGATCAGTGTGAATCACAAACTCTTTTGGCCAAAGATAGTGTTGCCAAGTTTTCAATGCTCTAACCAATGCATACATCTCTTTGTCATATGTGGGATAGTTTAGGGCTGCTCCACTTAGTTTCTCACTAAAGTAGGCAATGGGACGCCCTTCTTGCATTAGAACAGCTCCAATACCTGTTCCTGAGGCATCACACTCAATTTCAAAAGTTTTTGTGAAGTTAGGTAAAGAAAGTAAGGGTGCATTAATCAATTTTTCTTTAATCAAATTAAATGCCTTTTCTTGTTCATCACCCCACTTAAACCCCACATTCTTTTTTATGACTTCAGTCAAAGGTGCAGCTAGGCTACTAAAATCTTTTACAAACCTTCTATAAAAACTAGCTAACCCATGAAAACTTCTAACATTACCCACATTGGTAGGGCTTGGCCAATCTTGAATTGCCTTTACCTTTTCTTCATCCACCTCAATTCCTTTAGCACTAATAACAAATCCAAGGAATACAAGTTTATCTGTGCAAAAGGTACACTTCTTGATGTTAGCAAACAACTTTTCTTTTCTCAAAACATCTAAAACAAGTTTTAAATGCTCAATATGTTCATTCAAGCTTTTGCTATAAATCAGAATATCATCAAAGTACACAACCAAAAATTTGCCAATAAAAGTACGCAAAACATGATTCATCAGTCTCATGAAAGTACTTGGTGCATTAGTTAATCCAAATGGCATAACTAACCACTCATATAAACCATATTTTGTTTTAAAAGCAGTTTTCCATTCATCACCTTCTCTCATTCTAATTTGATGATATCCACTTTTAAGATCAATTTTTGTAAAAACACAAGAACCATGCAATTCATCAAGCATATCATCTAATCTAGGAATGGGATGTCTATACTTTACAGTGATATTATTAATAGCACGGCAGTCAACACACATCCTCCATGTCCCATCCTTCTTAGGCACAAGTAACACCGGAACTGCACAAGGACTCATGCTCTCTCGCACATACCCCTTCTCCATGAGCTCTCCAACCTGCTTTTGAAGCTCTTTTGTCTCCTCCGGATTGCTTCTATAGGCTGGCCTATTTGGAATTGATGCTCCGGGTATAAAATCTATTTGATGCTCAATTCCCCTAATTGGTGGTAAGCCATTGGGTATTTCTTCGGGGAATACATCCTCATAATCCTGCAAAAGAGAAACTACAACACTAGGCATAGAAGAGTTAAATTCATTAATACTTAAACAAGTCTCTTTGTACAAGAGTACAATTAAAGGCTTATTTAAACACAATGCTCTTTTGGCTTCACTCTCTCTTGCATAAAAATTCGTTTGTTTTCTCTCTCTTTCTCTTGATTCAATCTCTCTTTCTTTTGAAACATCACTCACTTTTTTTATGTCACTCTCTTTTTTCAACTTCACTTGATCTTCAAACACTTGCTTTGGAGTTAAGGGCACAAGAGTGATTTTTCTCTTATCATGTACAAATGAGTATCTATTGGTATAACCATCATGAATTACATGTCTATCAAATTGCCATGGTCTTCCCAAAAGAATATGTCCTGCCTGCATTGGCACCACATCACATAAAACTTCATCTTTGTACTTTCCAATGGAGATTGACACCAACACCTGTTTAGTCACCTTAATTTCTCCACAATCATTCAGCCATTGTAGCTTATATGGCTTTGGATGCTTTAAAGTGGCCAAACTCAATTTTTCAACCAAACTAGTGCTAGCTACATTAGTACAGCTTCCCCCATCAATAATCATGCTACATACTTTATTATTAACATGACATCTAGTATGAAAAATATTTTCTCGTTGTACCTCTTCATCTTGTTTGATTTGCACACTAAGGGCTCTCCTTGTAATCAAAAGTTCTCCATCAATGGGATACTCAACGTCACTTGCATCCTCCAAAGGGGGCATAGACTCATTATCGGACTCACCTTCGGTCTCAATGTCACCATCTTCTTTCAATATCATTACTCTTTTATTTGGACATTGACTAGCAATATGACCCATTCCCAAACACTTAAAACATTTAACATCTCTAGTTCTAGAAGGTTGGGAAATAGTTTTACCTGCATTTGGTGTGCCTCCATTTTTATTTTCTTTGGAAGGTTCGGCCTTAGGTTTTTCATCCCTCCTACTCCAACTCGACTTCCATGTTGAAGAACTCGAATTTTGTCCCATTCTTGAGGAACCTTTCCTTTTTAGTTGTTGCTCCACCTTTATGGCCATGTGCACCATGTCATCCAACTCCACATAATGTTGCAACTCTACCACATTCGCTATATCACGGTTTAAGCCAACTAAGAATCTCGCCATTGTAGCTTCTCGGTCCTCCTCCACATTGGCTCGAATCATGGCTATCTCCATCTCCTTATGGTAGTCTTCAACACTTTTAGAACCTTGAGTAAGGCTTTGCAATTTCCTAAACAAGTCCCTATGGTAGTGACTTGGAATAAATCGCCTCCTCATAACTGCTTTCATCTCCTCCCACGTCTCAATGGGTCTTTCTCCATTTCGTCTCCTGTTTAAAATCAATTGATCCCACCAAATAATAGCATAGTCAGTAAATTCAATGGCAGCCAATTTTACCTTTTTCAACTCAGAATAGTTGTGACAATCAAACACCAACTCCATCTTTTTCTCCCATTCTAAATAAACTTCTGGATCATTTTTACCTTGAAAGGGTGGAATTTTCATTTTAATACTTTCTAAATTATTATCAACCCGATCCCTAACTTCTCTAAACCTCCCACCATATCTCCTATTGTTGTCACTCAAATTTTTATCAATTTCATCAAATCCATCTCTATAATACTCTTCAGTTTCAACATTTTCCCTTGATTGAACTCTCCCCTTCCTACGTATATTAGGAGTGTTTTGTGACTCTTCCACATGTGCATTCTCTACTCGATCTAACCGTTCATGAATTTGCTCCATCTCCACTCTCAAAACTCTTCTCATCTCACTTACTAAAGCTTCCATCATCAACTTTGGATCCACCATTCCCGACACACCTTCGGAAGTAGTTTTGTCCTTGTTATGGGACATGATTTTCCTGAAAAACAATGTTAGAGTAAAACAAATTCTCACAACACTAGCTTACGTGTTTCTCTCAAGATTAATGGCACTCACACTCGTGTTTACTCAAATTTTGGCTTTTTCCCTCTTATAAGCTCACACTCTCTTGCCTTTTTCCTCTCTTAGTCCCCTCTTTCAGTTCTTTATTGAACTCAAACAAACTCACACAAAATATTTCTTGCAACAATCCAAACTCAACTAATAGAGTACAAAGAGTTAAGGAAGAAGAAAAAGAACAGAATTTTAAGAAACAAAGGGAACAAAGCAAAAGAACATTAGAAAAAAAAACAAAATTAAAGACAAGATAAGAAGTTGAATAAGAAAAAAAAATCACACCACGAAGCAACAAGAATAAAAAGAAATCATTGACTAGAGAAAAGGAAACAATTGAGATAGCAAAATAACCAAAATAAGAAAACCAAATATCAAAGCAAAAGAAAACAAATTGATGCAATTAGAATTACTAGATCACTTTGTTTTTTTTTTTTTTTTTTTTTTTTTTTTAAGATCAGAATGTAAAATCTAGGTGGAACTTGAATTTCAACAACAATTGGTTCTATATTTTTTTTTTTTCGAATTTCCTTTTTTTTTTATCAGAATTCTGCACTTTTTTTTTCTTTTTTTTTTTCAATTCCGATTTTTTTTTTTTTTTTTTTTTTTTTTTTTTTCAGAATATGTACTTGAACTAAGAACACTAGAAATAAAACGAAAATTAGAAGATAAGAAGAACGAAGAACACAAAAAAAATACGAGATAGTAAGATGGAATAAGAATAAGAAAATAAATAAGATAGATCAAACCTGATTTAGAACTTAGGCTCTGATACCAAATGATGTGAACCCCTGATATGAACCTCACCAAGAGTAGTGAGACCCGGAATCAATATGGGATCCAAATTCAAGGATCGTATTCCAATCAGATTTATAACAAAAATAAATTAAAATAAAATGACCTTGACCCGTTATCTATAAAGAGATAAGAACCACAGGTATAGAAATATTGTAGACGCCACACACAAGAAAGAGGAAGAAGATTGTGAGTGATAAGTCTTGCTTGAACGCCACAAGATAAATCTTGATAAGTTCAGAAAAGTTCTTTAAAGAACCAAAGAGAAAACACTCTCAATAATATATATCATAATCTGCATTATTCATGAGCATACATACCTATTTATAGGCCAATTACCTAAACTTAGAAGGAAAACTATATAGGAAACTCCTATAGGACAAGGAAGAATAGAAATAGGAAACTGTTCTAGAAACTATCAAATAGGAAACTTTCCTAGTCAAATAAATAAAATACTAAAAGTAAATAAATCAGAAAAAAACGTAGCCTAAATTGGGCCATTAAATAAATCCATTATTTTGGGCCTATATTCAGTTTTTAGCCTTCAATCTTCTTGCACTTTAGGTCCATATTAAAGTTGGCTGGTCTTGACCCATATTTAAATGGGTTTTAATGACATGGACCAGTTTTGACTCTTCTTTTGTAATAATGCAAGTATCTCCTTGATGAGCCTCTAGGATTAGACAATTAAGTGCTTCTTTGAATATTTTAGCCCGAGCTCTTGTGATAGGTCCAACTGGGACTTGAAGCGGGTCCGCATTCCATTTCTGTTTGTCAGCCCTGGCCATGATCTCATCAAAACATCATAGGAAAAACAATTGGAAAAGAATTTATGGTAACTTCCAAGCATGAGTGCATGATTAAAATTGTAATAGCTGTAAATTTAAAGAAAGTTCTAATTAAAGAAAATTTTGAATAAAAGAGAGGATTTTGGAAATGGAGATAAGAACAATTGAAAATATGTTTATTTATTACATGGATTAAAGAATTACAAAGGAAAATATGAGAATTTACGTTTTGGGGCTAAAATAGAATTTATTAAAAGTTTAGGGGTCAAAATGTAAATAAGAAAAGTTGGCAAGGATCTCCCTCTAAAAGTGAATTTTTGCATAAAGATCTTCCGGAATATTTTAAGGGCCTCATTCATTCAAGAAGCTGATTATTTTCAGATTTTTCTCTCTCTCCTCTAAATTTTTTCTCTCGAAACCCTCAAACTTCTCTCTAAGATTTCTCTGCTTTCGGACCTCAAATTTTGACACCACCACCATCAACGGACTCAAGACGAAGAGTTTTACAAATCCATCCGATTGGTTTTTGGAAATTTGACTAGAGATTAGCCAAAAAATGGAAGAAAAAATCGCCTAAAGAGGTAATCTCCGAAACTCTTATCTATGGTTCTCAAATGCAAAAGCTAACATCGTAAATCGATCTAGAAGGTGCCAAAACTTTAAGATCTCAAATTTCAGGCTTATCCTCCCTTGCTCGCACCCCTACGAGCCGCTTTTCTCTCGACGAGTGAAGCTCACACGCAGCTCCCCCTGGGGGCATGTGAAACTAGACCCTGTTGCATTGACTTGCGTTGACTGAGCTCTTAGAGGCCAAATTTTGCAAATTCGGAGTTATTTTCAAAGTTTTTGTACCTTGTAGACTCAATTTTGGGGTCTATTTTGCCAAAATCGGATAAAAAACATAGATTTTGGGGTTGTCTAACTTGGTACCCTAATTTTGTGAGTAGATAATTCTTTCTATGGCTTGCCTTATACCCTTCTTGATCTTTAAGCATGTATTTGATTATGTTTATGAGATATTTACACTTTTATATATTTCTGAAATGCATGAAAATTATCTGAATTGTTTACAATTTGAAATATAGTTCAAGAAGAGTATAGTTTTGAAACTGAATTTCTAAACCCATGGTATATCTGATTTCACATGTATTTTTCATTGAATGGTGAAATGAATACTTATGCACATGTCATTGATTTATAAAGCTATATGATTGCTTTGAAAAAGGGGTTGTATATGTGATAAACCCTGAATGGGTAATTTATGACAGATGAGCTGTATTGAAATTGAGATTTTGAATTATTTTGGAAGCTCTATTTTGTGGAAGAATTCTATTAAAAACACTGTTTACTAATAGCAGGTGATGTTATCCTTGGTGTACTTTGATACCTCAGCTAGCAAGGATGGTGCTAGCCTCATCTGAGGACCAACACACGGGATATGATATGTGATAGAGAGCGAGATGCCTCATATCTGGGCGAGATGCCTGTTATGAGATGTGATTTGCCTTCCCTTACTATGTGCTTGGGAAATTGCCCATATTAGAGTCCCTTCGCATGTCCTCTTGAATGGTGGTAGGGCAAACCTTGACTGAGATGCTAAGTATAGGCAAATTCTACACCAACAAAGTACGGAAGGGGTTGAACTCTGATATGGTAGTTCTGATATGGGATCTTCATAATATTTTTATAAGAAATGTTTTAAATGCATATCACTATTTGATTATTGATCATATTGTATCCTATATGGATACATATATCTAAATTGATTTGAATTGAGAATATTTGAAAATGCGGGTCCATATAGATTTACTTTTGAACCGTAATTTATGATATGATAAATTTTAATAAATGAGTACATCCATATGTTGATCTGAGAGGTCATAGGAGGTATTATCTACTCACTGAGTTATCAAACTCACTACACGATATTTTTACATTTTTCAGATAAAGATATAGAGGTTGGCCTTACAGCTTCGTGATCCGCTAGGTGTTATATTCTCTGGGTGAGCCTACATTGCTTCCAAGGCTCGAAATGTTTTAAAATATTATGACATTTTAATTTATAGTATGCTCTGAATGCCACAGGTAGGATCCTTACTTTTGCTGTAATATTGTTAAAGGTAGTTTTGACATGTATAATTAGCTATACTAAAAACTTGTAAACGTATGATGTTGTCGGATATGTGATATTGTGAAATTGTATGCAAATAAATAAGGGTTAAGTTATCTGTTAGTGGTATGATTCACGTTTCATTAAGTTGGGGCATGATAAGAATGATGAGCAATGTTGATGCCTTCATTGCCTTACCAGGGGGTTTTAGTACTTTAGAACAAAATTTTCAAGTAGTCTCCTGGGCATAATTAAATATCCATCACAAATCGATAGGTTTGTTAAATGTTAGCAATTTCTTTGATAGTCTATTGTCCTTTCTTGATCAAGCTGTGAAATAAAAGTTTATCTCATATACAGCACGACGAATTCTCATATCGGTTTCAAATGCTGAAGAGTTGATTGATACTTTACAAGCATTTGTTTATATACCTGATCCAATTATGGCTCAAATAGATTGGAAGATAGATAACAACAGAAAGTGCAAATTGGACTTGGATCTTCATCTGTAACTATAGTAAGACGTGGATATTGTTGTACTGCTTCTATTTTGTCAGGTTCAACTTGGATACCATATTGCTAGCCATATACCCTGAGAAAGTAACACTACTTAGTCAG
>CM073475.1:20230000-20362500 GCA_037074535.1 Gleditsia sinensis
ACACAAAATTTAGGGTGGACTTATGTCTACGCCTACAGTGATTGCCATACCCATTGCTATGTGCTTGGGAAATTTAGGGTAGACTTATGTTTACGCCTACAGTGATTGCCATACCCATTGTTATGTGCTTGGGGAATATAGGGTGGACTTATGTCTACGCCTACAGTGATTACCTTACCCTTGCTGTATGCTTGAGGAAGATGATAGATCTGTTAGGAAAGACCTCAAATTAACTAGTGCATTTTTCTTAAAGATTAAATATTTCTAAAATACCTCATTCATCATTGTTATTGCATAAATATCTTCATTTATTACTTACCATGCATAATTGATTTGCTTACAGTTATTGATTTAATCCTGTTTTATCATTTGAACTGTTTAGCATTCTTTCAATAAATTACGGTTAAATGTTTAATGTTTTCTATACCTTGATTTCAATTATTTAATTCATTGCGAAACACTCGTGCTTAGTTTGCCTTGTTTATGTTATAGTATGATTTACCCATTCACTGAGATGTGGTAATCTCACCCCTCTTCTGTTTTCTCCCCACAGATAGTCAGAGAAACATTGATCCAGCTACAGCTCCATAGGAGGCTAAATATAGCATTGGTGAGCCCCAGTTTGGGCAAGACTCCGTTGTATTGGTTGTATAGTCTAAGTTTATGTCTAGTGTATCTCCATGAACTTACAGGCAGGATCCTCGCTTCTTGTGTTGTTTGAAAAATGGTTTCTTTTAGTTTTTCAACGATGTTTGTATTATGAGGCCATGGGCCAAGTTGAATCACGGATGTTGGATTCATGAGATATATATACAGTATTTTCTGATATTGGATGTGGCATATGTGGTCAGTTATATTTATTATGTACTCTGGATTGTGTGCTGAATGTCTGTGCATGCTATGTGTTAGGCTTACGGCTAGGGGGAAACCCTTATGTCGTGTCGATCATGTGTTCCATCATTTGGGGCCATGACAAAGTGGTATCAGAGCATTTGGTTTCCCTGTGTTCATGGAGTAACGGACCTTTAGGTAGGACTTTGAGTATGGGTATGAATCTGGACATGCTTATACTCACGGTGCTGCTAAAGGGGATCGATAGGATGTTGTCTTTTTGTTTAAGTAAGTCAGTTTATAGTATGCTATGTTGGCATGGTTAAGTGATGGTTGGGCTATTTCTGTTTTATAGCGAGATGCCACCAAGAACGAGATCAAAGGTTAGGCAACCTGCGGTTCAAGAGCAGATGGCTGAAGAGTTTGCTCAGTCCGCAGTACCTGTGCCTAGAGGCTGAGGTAGAGGTCGTGGCAGAGGCCGACCTAGAGCCAGTGCAAGAGGCAGTGGTAGGGGTGTAAGAGCTGCTGAAGCAGCCGAACAAGCTGAGTTGAGCAGTGAGCAAACTGAGACTCCCAGGACGGGGAAAATGTCTTCTCACCCCCGGGATGATGTGATAGCCCAGATGCTGGTAACCATGCAGGGTATGCAGCGGGCAATAGAAAATCTAGCTGAAAGAAGGGATGGGCAAGATAGAAGGGACCCGTAATAGCCCGAAACAACTACCTCTGTTCCAGAACCAGTTAGGTCCGTGGAGCGGCTTGTGAGACCCGCCGAGAGGGAAGTGGAACTATCTGAGTTTCTGAAGCTGAAACCGCCAACCTTTAAAGGGTTGTTGGCTAGTGAAGATCCCCAGGAGTTTATAGAGGATACTGAGAAGATCTGTGAGGTGCTTAAGTGTCCAGAGATTCGATCCGTAGAGTTGGCATCCTTCCAGTTGTCTGGTGTACCGCAGGTATGGTTTAAGACCATGATGCGGGGAAAGGCAGCTACAATGCCACCTTTGGGATGGCCAGAGTTCAAGGAAGTCTTCATGGAGAGGTTTGTGCCTCAGAGTATCCGAGATGCCAAGTGTTAAGAATTTGTGGAGTTGAAGCAGACTCCCGGTATGACAGTCACGGAGTATGACTACCGCTTCACACAGCTGTTACCGTATGCACCGCACATGGTCCCTACTAAAAGGGACATGGTCAAGAAATTTATCCAGGGGTTGATGCCAGCATTGTTTAAATCAGTGGCACCCCAGATGAAGCAATTCCCCAACTATGCAGAGGTCGTGAACTGTGTAAGAATGATGGAGACTAGGCATTTGGCCGATGTCGAGAGTGCCAAGTTGAGAAAGAGGGATAGGGACGGGAGCTCCAAAGGAGGGCAAAGTTCTCATTCCCAAGGACTCTGATTCTAGGGCCAGCAGTGCCCAACACCACAGAATGTTGGGAACCCCAATCAGAGACCAGATGCGAGTGGTAGGCTAGGTCTTAGCCAAGGAAACACCAGGTATCTAGGTCAACTAGGACCAAGAGCCATTCAGCAGAACAGGCCACAATGCCCTATTTGTGGCAACCATCACTTTGGTTAGTGTCGCAGGGAGATGGTTGTTTGCTATCATTGCAACCAACCTGGACACATGAAGAGGGAATGTCCCCAGTTGTATGGCTTAAGCCAAGGGCCAACTCGACCGGCTTTGCTACCAACCCTAGTGGCAGCTCAGTCTATAAGGACTATACCGGGCCAAGCAAGTAGCAGAGGTACTGGTAGAGGGATGATGGGCCGAGGTCAAAGCCAAGCAGGCCGAGGTCAACCAAGGATTTTTGCTCTTACCAGGCAAGATGCACAAGCTTCGAATGCGGTCATGACAGGTACTCTTTCGGTTTGTCTACATGAAGCATATGTTTTTTTTGATCCCGGGTCTACATATTCCTATGTTTCCCCTAGTTTTGCTAAGAGTTTGGGTAAAGATCCGATGAGGATGAATGCCCCTTTCTTTGTAACCACCCCGGTCGGTGATTGTTTGGCAGTAGAGCATATATGCAAGTCATGTAAAGTGTCAGTGGGTGATAGGGAGACATCTGCTGATTTGATCATCCTGGACATGATCGACTTTGACGTAATCCTAGGAATGGATTGATTGGCAGCATGCTATGCTACCTTAGATTGCTATGAGAAGGCAATCAAGTTCAACTTTCCAAGTGAAGTTCCTTTCCGGTTCTAGTGTGACCGAAGTAAAGCTCCAAGTAACCTGATTTCAGTCTTGGGTGCTCAGAAGATGTTGAAGAAGGGATGCCAGGGATACTTGACATATGTTAGAGATGTGAATGGGAAGGTACCGGATGTAGACAAGATAACAGTGGTAAGAGAATTCCTAGATGTCTTTCCAGAGGAGTTGCCAGGATTACCTCCTGAACGGGAGATAGAGTTTGGTATTGACCTTATTCCAGAGGCTCGACCAATTTCTATACCGCCTTACAGGATGGCAACCACAGAGCTTAAGGAGTTAAAGAGTCAATTGCAGGATTTGTTGAATAAGGGCTTCATCAGGCCGAGCACTTCTCCATGGGGTGCTCCGGTCCTTTTTGTGAAGAAGAAAGAAGGGTCTTTGCGTCTTTGCATCGACTACCGGCAACTGAATAAGCTAACGGTGCGCAACAACTACCCTTTACCCAGGATTGATGATCTGTTCGATCAACTTTAAGGAGCGAAATGTTTCTCCAAGATTGATCTGAGGTCAGGGTATCATCAGTTGAAGATCAGGAAGGAAGATATTTTCAAGACAGCTTTTAGGACCCGTTATGGTCATTATGAGTTTTTGGTTATGTCATTCGGACTAACTAATGCACCAGCTGCTTTTATAGACTTGATGAACAGGGTGTTCAAGCCATTCTTGGATCAGTTTGTCATT
Source organism: Gleditsia sinensis (assembly GCA_037074535.1). Lineage (NCBI taxonomy): Eukaryota > Viridiplantae > Streptophyta > Magnoliopsida > Fabales > Fabaceae > Gleditsia > Gleditsia sinensis. Next base: position 20,233,729 of record CM073475.1, read on the forward strand.
GTGTTCATTGATGACATTTTGGTTTATTCTAAAGACCATGAGGAGCATGAACAGCACCTACGGGTCATTCTGCAGATCTTGAGGGATCAACAGTTGTATGCCAAACTCTCTAAGTGTGAGTTCTGGTTGGACAGTGTTATGTTTTTGGGGCATGTAGTCACGAAGGAAGGCATTCAAGTAGACCCCGAGAAAGTAGAGGTAGTACAGCAGTGGCCTCGCCCAGCTAGTGTGACGGAGATCCAAAGTTTTTTGGGTCTAGCAGGGTATTATCGGACGTTCATCAAGGATTTCTCCAGGATTGCTGCTCCTTTAACCAGATTAACCAGGAAGGGAGTTAAGTTTGAGTGGTCGGATGCATGCGAAGAAAGTTTCCAGACTTTGAAGAAGTGTCTAACCACAACCCCAGTTTTAACTATCCCAACGGGCACTGGAGGATACTCAGTATACTGTGACGCCTCAAGGGTGTGCTTGGGTTGTGTGTTAATGCAGAATGGTCATGTTGTAGCCTATGCATCTAGGCAGCTCAGGAAGCACGAACAGAACTATCCTACACATGATCTAGAGATGACGACAGTGATCTTTGCCTTAAAGATTTGGAGGCACTATCTCTATGGTGAACCCTGTGAGATTTACACGGACCACAAGAGCCTCAAGTACATCTTTTAACAAAGGGATCTTAACTTGAGACAGAGAAGGTGGATGGAGTTGGTGAAGGACTATGACTGTATTATCTTGTACCACCCAGGCAAGGCCAATGTGGTAACAGATGCTTTGAGCAGAAAGTCAATGGGGAGTCTAGCCCATATCACCCTACTCCGGAGGCCGTTGATAAGGGATATTCATCGGCTAGAAGGTGAGGGAATGCGTTTTGAAGTGAAGGAGCCAGGGGTGTTGTTAGCTCACATGCAACTACACTCTCCGCTGGTTGAGCAGATTAAGGCAGATCAAGACAAGGATGCTAAGCTGTGTAAGCTCAAGGATGAAGTTAGGAATAATCAGACTTCTAAATTCAGCGTGGATGCTGAAAGAGTGTTAAGATATGGTAAGCGCTGGTGTGTACATGATGTGGATAGCTTGAGGAAGCAGATTTTAGAAGAGGCACATCAATCAGCCTATACGATCCACCCAGGAAAAAATAAGATGTACAGTGACCTCAAGGACTTGTATTGGTGGAATGGGATGAAGAAGGATGTAGCAGACTTTGTGGCTCAGTGCTTGGTTTGTCAACAGGTGAAAGCTGAACACCAGAAGCCTGCTGGTCTGCACCAACAGATTGAGATACCGGAATGGAAGTGGGAAAGGATCACTATGGACTTTGTTACAGGGTTACCAAGGACTCCTAAGGGTTATGACTCAGTATGGGTGATAGTGGATCGAATGACCAAGTCATCCCACTTCTTACCAGTGAAGACTACCTTTAATGCGGCTCAGTATGCAAACCTGTATCTGAATGAGATCGTCAGATTACATGGAGTCCCTGTTTCCATCATATCTGATCGAGGTCCACAGTTTACGGCAAGGTTTTGGAAAGCTTTTCAAGAAGCTTTGGGGACGAGGTTGGATCTAAGCACCGCTTTTTATCCCCAAACAGATGGCCAGTCAGAACGCACGATTCAAATTCTGGAGGATATGCTTAGAACATGTATATTGGATTTTGGTGGCAGTTGGGAAGGATACCTGCCATTAGCTGAGTTTGCATACAACAACAGTTATCAAGCCAGTATTCAGATGGCACCTTTTGAAGCTCTTTATGGGAGAAGATTCCGATCTTCCGTTGGATGGTTTGAAATTAGAGAAGCCAAGCTACTAGGGCCAGATTTGGTGCAAGATGCCATAGAGAAGGTTAAGCTGATAAAGGAACGGCTTTTAACTACACAAAGTCATCAGAAGTCTTATGTGGACCATAGGCGTCAGGAGTTGGAGTTTTCTCTAGGCGATCACGTGTTCCTCAGAGTTTCACCCATGAAGAGAATCATGCGGTTTGGTAAGAAAGGGAAGTTAAGCCCAAGGTATATTGGACCTTTTGAAGTTCTAGATAGGGTAGGAGCAGTGGCATACCGCCTAGCCCTACCACCTGGATTGAGTGAAGTGCATCCAGTCTTCCATGTCTCGATGTTGAGGAAGTATCTACCCGACCCATCTCATGTGATTCAACCGCAAGAAATCCTTTTAGATGACAAGTTGGCCTACGAAGATAGATCCGTGGCCATTGTTGATAGACAAGTGAAAAAGTTGAGGTCTAAGGATATCCCTACAGTAAAGGTGATTTAGCAGAATCATTCCAAAGAGGAAGCTACGTGGGAAGTAGAGGACGTCATGAGAAAGAAGTATCCACAACTATTCCAAGAGTAGTCTTATGTTTTCATGTTGTTAGTTTTTGTAAAATTCGGGGACCGAATTTCTTATAAGGAGGGTAGAATGTAATAACCCTCAACTAATAAAACCTTTGAAGGTTAAGTACAAATCATTTGAAACAAAGAAAGTTGAGAACAATGTAAAATTTTAGAGCGCTTTTGACTTGTCTTCTGACCTATCTTCACTCATATAAGCATAAATCTCTCATATGAAATCCAAATTAAGTGATTCCAATTGCCGTTGAATGATAAGACATATATCTATAACTTTTATGTTGGGCACTTTTGCTAATTCCGTGAATCTTATAGTGATAAAAGGCAAAAACCGAAGCGCAGTGTGGTCTGGACCTTTTCTCACTATTTTATGCATAACTCTCTCATATGAACTCCACATTAGGTGATTCAAGTGGCTAATGAAATCTAAAGAAAGGGCTACAATTTTCATGTTTGACGTTTTGTCAAATTCGGCCAAAATCATGGTGCACTGTAGCCATGAAGCACAGCCGTGCTCTAGGACACGGCCAGGCCGTGCTTCTGGCTGGTTTTTTGTATTTCTGCAGCATCCCCTCCCTTCTCCCTCATTCTGACATTCTTCCTCTCCCTCTTTCTCTCTCTAAAATATTTTCTCTACCTTCTCTCTACAATATCTCACCATCCAGCCAACCGATTTGAGCTACCAAGGTACCATTAGACTCGTGGCAATGAGTACTTCAAAACCCACCGATCAGTTTCGCCAGAAAACCGCCGGAAAGTCGCCGAAAAATCGCGTGAACAGTAACCTCCAAGGTAAAATTCCGTCTAATCACGTTTTAGGCTTCGTTTTTACCGAATTTCTTTCCATAGATAGTTTTAGAATTAGTTTCTATGCCAGAATATAGGGTTTTTAGATTTTGGCGTGAATAGTATTTCCAGCGAGTGAATAGTGTTTTTCGGCATAAATAGTGACATTTAGAGTTTTTTCAATTCTCATGTTATGTCTATATTTTCTAGGTTGTTGAACCATTACGAGGTGAAATTCTCGTTGTTAGACTCCTAGTAAGGTGAGTGAGTTTTTCATACTATAGTGCATTTTTTTTACAAATTCAGTTTATAACTCTTTCATATGATTTTAACTAGTTGGAATGTATGCTAAATTGTTTTACCGCTTTAAAAACCAATATGTTCCAACTATGTTAGAAATTATAAATTTCAATCCTAGTTGAACGCTAGGTATGCAAGGCAAGCATCTAGACTAATAATTCTCCATTTGAGCTAAATTTATAGAAATGCAAACTTAGTCATAGAAATGAACCAAGTTAGCCATGAAAGGATTTGATGCATGATAAGCATTTATGTAACGTCTACAGACGATCTATGTTTAAAAAGGGAAAGTTTATGATTATAAAAGTCTCCATGGGAATTCATGGATGAGATATATTTTAGAACGGAATTTTATGCATAAAAAGAGCTAGATGGAGAATTATAACTTTATTGAAATGTTTTACTTTAAATTCTTAGACTGGCATATTTTTAAATATTTACTATTGGAGGAATCCTTTTAGATCACTGTTAGCTAGCCACAGGTAGTGCTAGCCCTGGTGCACCATGATCATGTTAAGGCTTCGGCCTAGAATATTGTGACGGGCATATGACTGCCTAAGACACAAAATTTAGGGTGGACTTATGTCTACGCCTACAGTGATTGCCATACCCATTGCTATGTGCTTGGGGAATTTAGGGTAGACTTATGTTTACACCTACAGTGATTGCCATACCCATTGCTATGTGGTTGGGGAATATAGGGTGGACTTATGTCTACGCCTACAGTGATTACCTTACCCTTGCTGTGTGCTTGAGGAAGATGATAGATCTGTTAGGAAAGACCTCCAATCAACTAGTGCATTTTTCTTAAAGATTAAATATTTCTAAAATACCTCATTCATCATTGTTATTGTATAAATATCTTAATTTATTACTTACCATGCATAATTGATTTACTTACAGTTATTGATTTAATCCTGTTTTATCATTTGAACTGTTTAGCATTCTTTCAATAAATTACGGTTAAATGTTTAATGTTTTCTATACCTTGATTTCAATTATTTAATTCATTGCGAAACACTCGTGCTTAGTTTGCCCTGTTTCTGTTATAGTATGATTTACCCATTTACTGAGATGTGGTAATCTCACCCCTCTTCTGTTTTCTCCCCACAGATAGTCAGAGAAACATTGATCCAACTACAGCTCCATAGGAGACTAAATATAGCATTGGTGAGCCTCAGTTTGGGCAAGGCTCCGTTGTATTGGTTGTATAGTTTAAGTTTATGTCTAGTGTATCTCCATGAACTTACAGACAGGATCCTTGCTTCTTGTGTTGTTTGAAAAATGGTTTCTTTTATTTTTTCAATGATATTTGTATTATGAGGCCATGGGCCAAGTTGAATCACGGATGTTGGATTCATGAGATATATATATATATATATATATATATATATATATATATATATATATATATATATATATATATATATATATATATATACAGTATTTTCTGATATTGGATGTGGCATATGTGGCCAGTTATATTTATTATGTACTCTGGATTGTGTGCTGAATGTCTGTGCATGCTATGTGTTAGGCTTACGGCTAAGGAAAAACCCTTATGTCGTGCCGATCATGTGTTCCATCATTTGGGGCCATGACAATGGGTCTCTAGAATTAAACCATTAAATACTTCTTTAAATCTTTTTTCCCAAGCTCTTATGACGGGTCCACTTAAGACTTCAAGAAGGTCTGCATTCTATTTCCATTCGCTAGCCATGCTCACATCATTCCTCTCCTCTTGAAAATGATTTGTCCTCAAATCAACACCTACATAAAAAAGAGTTAAATCAATAACTTTGTAACACACACTAACATTATCATTACTTGGAAGATCTAGCTTGTAGGCATTGATATTGATTTTTTCAATCACTTGAAATAAACCATATCCTCTTTGAAGTAGTTTTAAATGCCTTTGAGGTAGAATCATTTTCTTTTTTATATGCAACCAAACCCAATTTCTAGGCTCAAAAAAAATTATTTTATGTCCCTTTTTAAGTTTGTTGACATAGTACTTAATTTTTCTCTCTATATCTTCCCTTGCCTTCTTATAGATTTGCTTAACAAAATCGGCTTTCTTCCAGCCATCTAAGTTAACACGCTCAATACTCCTAGGCATATCATGCAATTTCATAATTTTCTTAAAAAAAATCAGCAATATAAGATGTATAATCGGTTTTATGATATGGTATAAAATATTTCATTTTAGAAAACTTATCAACAACCACATATATAAAATTGCTACTCCTTTTTAACCGAGGTAAATCCAACTTAAAATTCATAGATATGTCAATCCAATGTTCATGACGTATGTATAAAGGAGCATATAAACCATGAGGCTTCATCTTAAATTAGCTTGTCTACAAGTTAAAAATAGTTCACATATTCGTTTTGCATCATGTTTCATATGTAGAACATCTAAAGTTTTAGATATGCCAAAATGCCATATTAAACCACCTCCATAAGCTTTCTTAACAAATCCTGCAATGAATATTTAGGTATATATAATTTATTTTCTCTAAACATAAATTTATTATACTCGAAGAACTTATCAGATGCCACTTTCTTATATACATTGAGAATATTACCTTGTAAAAGAGAAATTTCAATATTGGGTAAATAAGAGTTAAACTCATTAATACAATCATTGACAAAACTGAAAAAAAAAAATTTATTAAAGACCAATATAATTATTTTAATTAAAAATATATTTACTTTTAGTAAAATATAATCATTTAGAATAAAAATATATTTTTTATTGTAAAATATTATTATTTAAAAATTACACAATATTACACTATAATTGACTGTTAGTACATAAAACTGTAGTACATTGATAGTTAAAAATTTAAAGAGAAAATATAATAGGAAAGATAATACTCATAGTAGCCAAAACACTAACCCTCCAGCAACCAGAAACACCTTTATTCCATATTTTTAATATCCCCCCTCAACCAATCTTTCAGTTATAAATACTATCTTTTCCTATAATAGACTCCATGGCTTGCCACTACAACAAAAATAGGTTTTAGCGACAGTTAAAAAAAATCGTCCCTAAAATATAAAATAACGACGGTTTTCAAAACTGTGGTTATTTAGCGACGGTTTTTTTTAAGAACCGTTGCTAAATAACGACAGTTTTTAAAAACCATCGCTAAAAATTGTTATTTCTATTCACATTTTAAATATATCAGTTTTTAACGACGGTTTTCTGAAAGTGTTGCTAAATAACGACGGTTTTCAAAAAATTGTCGCTAAAAATTGTTATTTGAATGTTAATTTTGATGCGTTTTTAACGACAGTTTTTAGAAAACCGTCGCTAATAACGCCGATTTTATAAAAAACTGTCGCTAATAACGCTGGTTTTATAAAAAATCGTCGCTAAAATTGTTATTTGAATGTTAATTTTGGCGCGTTTTTAACGACAGTTTTTAAAAAACCGTCGCTAAAAATTGTTATTTAAATGTTAATTCTGACATGTTTTTAACATCGGTTTTTTAAAAAACCGTCGTTAAATACTCCAATTTTTCTATATATCTCACATATCTTCTACTCATTTTTCACCCTCATCTTCCCTCTATTATTTTTTATTTAGAGAATGTTTCTCTTTTCAATTGTGCTATTGGATTTATTGTGAAGAATGTTTATTTATTTATTTTGTCTCTATTTTTTCCATGAAGAATTAACAATGATGCAAGTCTTTGTGAAGAATACTTCTCCCTCATCTTCTCTCTATTTAAATATCAATTTTAATTCTAAAGTTCAGTCAATTTTTTATTGTTCAATTTTTCTTTTATGGATATTATTATTATTGAAAATACAATTATAATAATCTTAAAAAAATATTAAAATAAAAAATAAAAAATAAAAATAAAAATAAAAATAAAAATAAAAATAAACTGACAATCTATAAGCAAAAGGTAAAAAGTGTAGTCTAATCTCTGTTTATAGTTGAAGGACTGACTATTTGATTTCGTTCTAAACAAAAGAGAAAATAAATAAAATTGTTTAGCGACGGTTTTTAAACTGTCGCTAAAGCAAAAGATAAATTTAGCGACAGTTATGAACCATCGCTAAAACATCGTTACAAAAAAAAAATTTAACAACGGTTCCAAAACTGTCGTTAAGTATGGTTTAACAGTAGATTATTTATAGTTTTCAAAACCGTTGTTAAATCATCGATTTTACAACGATTTTTGTAATCGTCATTAAAGATTTTAGCGTCGATTAAAACTGTCGTTAGAGCTACTAAAAAACCATCATTAAATCATATTTTTCTTGTAGTGTGCTATTCCACACGTCATGCACCTCTCTCTTTCATAACTAACTGTTTCTCATTCTCTCAGCGTGCCTTTCTTTCATACACCAGCAGGGGCTAGGACCTTTTTGTTTTAGGCTTTCCTTCTACTGTACCCTGCCTTTTTCGTTTGGGTTGGCCCCTTCTACTATACTTCTTAAGAATAGGGGGATGGCTCCCATTACAAACCAAGCACAAAGTTCATATCGATGCTAGTCCATATACTATTTTTCCTTTAACTCACCATTTAGTGTTGAAGTCAATTAGGTGATTTTTCCACTGTTTACTGAATGCCATGGCCAAAACTACCTGTATAGTAGTTGGCTTGATGATAGGGCTGAATGTTTCATTAAAATTGAACCCTAGCCTTTGGTGATATTTTTTCCCACTAATCTGGCCTTATACCTTTGTATGGAACCATCAGGATTCTGTTTGACCTTGAAGACCCACTTATAGCTTATGCGTTTTTTGTTTGTAGCTAGAGGAACCAGAATCCAGGCCTTATTCTTAATTAGAGCTACAGATTCTTTATTCATACCCTGATGACATCTAGGATCCCATAATGCTTCACTAACTATAGCTAGTTCAAAATAAACATCAGCAAGCTGTGATTTAGGTTTGAATATCCCAACTTTACCTCTTTTCACCATAGGGCAGTTGCTAATGAGAGGGACTTTTCTAGTATTTTGAGCAGAACTAGAATCAGAAGCTTCCTTATTTGAATGCAGAGAAGAATTAGCAGGTAAGTTAGAAGTTGATGTAGAAGCATTAGAACCATTTAACTACAAAGGAGAGGCAGTAGGTGCCTCGGTATGAATTGGTAATGACATATGCTGGAAACTAGAATCAACAGCAGGAAAACCTAAAAAATGAGTGTTGGGCAGGATATAGACAAGACTAGAACCAATATTTGAATTAGAAGACAAGTGTTGTGGAATATAAGAAGAAATAGAAATACAAGGAACCAAAGAAGGTGTTTGAGAGAAGGATTTAGAAGAAGAATAAAAGAAAATGTGTTCCATGAAAATCACATCTCTAGAAAAATAAGTTCTAGTATGTGTTGCATCATAACACTTATAACCCTTGTGTTGAGCACTGTATCCAAGAACATGCATTCAACTGCCCTATATGCTAGTTTGCGGATATGGTCTCATGAAAGGACATCGAGTTGAGCCAAAAACTCCCAAGTGAAAGTAATATGGTTTTGTATGAAATAACAACTAAAAAGCAGTATGACCTGTAAGATTATTGGTTGGTATCCGATTAATGAGATATGAAGCAATAACAAAAGCATCATCCTAATGTTTTAACGGCCTTGAAGCTTGGGCTAAACAGGCAAAACTAGTTTCTATTATATGATGATGTTTTCACTTAAAAGTGCCATTTTGTTGGTGAGAATAAGGAAAGTTGAGTATGTGGGAAATCCCATGTGTTTGAAGGACGCTAATAAAAGCTCTATATTCACCTCCCAGTCAGATTGAAGGGCTTTAATTTTGGTTTTAAGCTGAAGTTTCATGGATTTAAAATGAATAAATGTGCTTAAGGCATTTAATTTTCCTTTTAGCATAAAGATCCAAGAGTATTTTCTGTATACATCTACAAAGTTTATGTAATATTAATAACCATCAATAGACTTTATGGGGGTTGGACCCCATAAATCACAGTGAATGGAATAAGTAGTAGTAGAAGAAGAATAAGGGAATTTTACAAGACGTAAAAGCATTTTTGACAACAAAAATGAAGGATGTCCAAAATGACAATGCCAAAGAAAGGAATCATTGCATTTTCAAGAATGAGAGAAAAAACAAAAAAAAATACAAATAATTGTTATTTTTGAGCAAGTGGCTTCCGAGATGACTCAAAAGGCAGTCATGGAAAGCATAGAAACCGTTCTTAATTGTGCCTCTCTGTAGCACTTGATTGGAAACCTGAAATTTAAGGACACAGTAAGTAGGATAGAATTCAAAATACACAGCATTATCACGAGTAATTCTAGTGACACTTAGCAAGATTTTGTTGACAGAAGGAACATATAAGAGTTGAGTGAGTAAAAGAGTTGAAGAAATAAGAGAAGATTGAATAAAAGAGTGCCCAACACTTTTTATGAATAAACCTATGCCATTTGCAGGGTGCATCTGACTTGGACCATCAAATTCAGTATGACTTACGAGATTATGCAGATCTGGACTTGAACATGAAAATCAAATTGTGCATAATTTTGAAAACCAACATGAGTTGGGAAACCATTGGGATTCTAAAAAACATCAGGACTTTGAACATGAAACACTTAGAGATGGTGGTTGTTGAAATGACTGATCAAATATATAATAGCACTTTCATATAGTATGCCCACCTTCGCCACATTGCTGACAACTAATATTTCGTCCACCAAAATTAGATGAGGTATCAAACCTTTAGACGAATTGTATCTTCCTCCCCTGCCTCTCATTCGACCAAAGCCTCTATTATTTCTGAAAATTTTCATATATACTTCCAGAGCCACCTTGGTTTTGAATAATGGAATAAGTCTGAGATTGAAATTGATGAGATCTTTAACCTTTGAAATGATTACCAGAATTAATGAAATTAAAGGATTCTGAACCAATATGCTTGTTATATTTGTCAATTATGGATTCTTAAGTGAGCAACAATGCCTCAACTTCAGCAATATTGAATGTTTCAGCCTTAGAACTAGTGGTAATCGTAGTAATGAAAGCATCATACTTTTCATTCAATGCATCTAATATGGCATCAACATGTTCATTTTCGGACACAAAAAATCCTACTGATACAAGTAAGTCAACCGCATTCTCGATTTTAAGATGATAATATGAAATTGATTTCGAAACTTTATTTTTATTCTGAAGCTGTGACTTGAGCTGCTTAATCTGAGCCCGGGTTTGTGATCCAAAATAAGTCTTTACTCTATCCCACGCTTGATACGAGTACTGAAATCCAACTACATGTGTAAGAACTGACCCTGACATCAATGTGAGTAACCAAGATAGTTGTAACTGATCCTGGCGCTCCCAATCTTAGAATTCTTTACTGAATTTTCCAAGACACTGATCAACGTCAGATGCAAATTGCAGAGGAACATATACAGAACCAGAGAAAAACTTCTGAAGTCATGACCTCTGATGGCTGCAAGAATTTTCTGTTTCCACAACAAATAGTTTGAACTATCAAGCTTGATTGAAATGCTATGCGAGAAGGTAACTAAATCTAGCTTTTGTATAGAAATGTTTGAGCAAGATTTTACCAGAGGTGAGAATCGGTTCGTGAAAGCCTCTGTTGCAACAAGATCAGCAAGCTCTGATACCATGTAACAAAAGAAAGAACCAGAAGATGAAGAATGTGAAAAAGATTGAGAAGATGACGATTTTGTTTTCATTTTCAATTATTATTTTTTGATAATGATTTTCATTCTCAAATTTTCATGATTTAGAAAATATATTTAGTCCATAAAGTTTAAAAAAATTTTTTAAAAAATGAAAACAATAAGAATGTGTTTGGTTTTAAGTTTTCAAAAAACTGAAAACTATGGATATATGTTTTGATGATTTGTTTTAATTTTTGATTTTTTTATATTATTAATATGTCATTATTCATTAAATTAATTTATTACTTATTTAGTGAAATAGATACATTGTATTCAAATCAGATTATATTATAATGAGTTAATAAATAATTTGAAAAAGTGTTGCAAATAATTTTTAATATAAAAAATAAAAAAATTTGATTAATTTTGAAAAATCATTTTCTATATCAAATAATGCAATTTTATATTGGATTTGAAATTGTATATCAACATGCTTTAAATATATTTAAGTAAATTCGGAACAATATAGGATTAAAGTAAATCAAACAATATCTAAGATTTAACTCTTTCCTACAAACTACTATAAATGGGCTCTATTATAATTGTGCCACATTTGATTAGCAATGTTTTTTTTTTTTTGACGTGGGTCATCTGTGTTTGAGTAGCATCAAAATTAAAGCCTTGTTGATTCAATTTTAAACCATGTTCTTCTTGTATTATCATATCTTTTTTAGAATAATCTTCAAAAAGTTTGTCTATAGTATTTTGTATTCTAATAAAATTATGTATTATGTAACTAGCTTTAGGAAATTGTCTTTGTCTTCTAATAGAATAACTTGACATCCACTTCAAAATGGAAAATCTTACTTTTAATACTCTAAAATACCTTTTAATCACATTTCTTAACGAAGAGTGTCAATAATTAAATAGCTTATACTTGCCCCCTAGTCGTCCTTTCTCATAATAATCTCGTAGATGATATATTTGACCATCAAATGGAGTAAGATACCCAAACATATTGAGATAGTTAGAGTCAACAAGATAAAAGTGATATGTAATATGAAAAAAATAAAAATTTTGATAAGAAATTTAAATGATAACAAAAAATTACAAAATTAATAATTTATGTTATCGAATATGGGTGTTCACTGGTTTGATTTGATCAATTTTAGAGGTTGAACCCAACCCAACCGATTCATGTTTATGAGAAAAAAATTAGCCTAATCAGTTTGATTTTGGTCCGTAAAATTGAACTTGTAGGTACTCGGTTCGGTTTGCCTTAGTTGATGTTTTTCCCTTTCCTTCTTTGCAACAGTGCAGACTACGCACCTTGCACTTCGTTGGAGGGAACACGATAATGAGCTTCGGCCGTCCAATCGCCTCGTGACCAGAGTTTGTTTACTATAAATACCGTGGCCTTCATCGTTCTCTACACTGCAAGAAAGACTGTTGTGTGTGTGCCCTCGTTCATCAAATGTGATGACCACGGGTGGTTGCAGCAGTGTGGCGTTGTTGTCGGTGAACCCTTAGTGCTTATGAGATATGAGGGATCGTCTTCATGGGTTGACTGAAATGTCGACTATAGGACAAAGGGCGGGGTTCGCATTTTGCAGTTGAGTGAGCTACTCAATAAGCTTAATGGCTATTATCTGCCAGTATGCTGTATGTAGGCATCCTCGTGTAGTAGTCCAAGACAACTATAAATATATTTTTTAAAAATTGAAAGTCCTTGGAAACTACTAATTTTTTTTTAATTAAAAATGAGTGGCTCAAGAAACTTAGAAAGCTGATATATAATAATAATAATAATAATAATAATAATAATAAATTTGGTTTAGATTTTTTTCTAACTTGAAAATCGAACTGAACCAATCGATGTTTTCTAATCAAAAACTAATATGAATTGTTTCTTATCAATTTTTTCGGTTTTGTTTTGGTTTGAGTTGGTTTAGTCCTTTTTTTTGAGTTTAGATCAGTTTTGTTCACCCCTGTTATTAAAACTCGAAATACGACACCTTAAGAAATTGGAAAGTTGTTTTTGGGTTTTAGTGCATCTAAAAGTATCCTTGAATCATTTCCTATTTTTTCCATCTTGTATAAAAAAAATGAACAATATATCAAAATTAGATATTATCATAATATTTTGTGTTATCAATACTTTTCTTCTTCGAAAAGTAGTTTGTTTTGTTGCAGGAGCCTAAGTAACTACATTTATGCCACCAAAGGCACCGATGCAATCCTATGATAAAAATAATATCACCTTAAAAATAAAAATACCTATAATAATTAAATAACATGAAAAAATTGAATAAAATCTTACCTGAAAATAGGAAAAGTATTTCTAATTATGCAAAATGTAGTTAGGAATATTCCTCTAGTGCATAGGTCTAATGATTTGTATGCCCAACACACATATAGTTCTTAGTACTATTCTATACCATTTGCTAACTGTGTGAAGAGAACGTTGAAAGTATTCAGCAACAATTCTATATATGATGCAAGTTATGACTATGATTAAGAACATATCCACTCTTTTTCTACGTTGACTATTTTATCATCATTCAAATTTGCCACATTTTTTAAAGAATCACAAAAGTTTTGAAAGACATTTTTTTCATTTGAAAACTTTCGTAGTATCTAGTTTCATGTTTGGAAAAAAACTCAAGTGTATACATTCTTTTGTCAATATAGATGTCCTACATGGTATATTATCACCGAATGATTTTTGATATTCCATTATGAGTTGACCTGTATTAAATCACTCAATTCTTTATTTAAATCACTTGATTCTACTCTCATTGCTTGAATTATTTTTAAACTATTGATTGACATATTAAATTGATAAAAAATATTAAAAACTATGAATGATAAAACACATGCATATACAAATGTATATTAACATATATTGAAAAAAGATAATAATTCAATAAAAATTAAGTGTCATTTTATCTAAATGCTGGAATCTCAACGAACATGCGCTTCCAGTCTTCATTTATAAATTTTTTCAATGTACTATTATATATTTTAGTTGAAAGATCTTCTATGAAATCTAGCAGCTCCATACATATATCTATAGAATAAGGGTCAAATAATATACTAGAGGCTTAATGATATTGTCATTTATATTTTTCTGCCTGGGCTATAGATGCTCAATCTTTGCTTTAGATGCCTCTATCCTTACACTCATTGTTTCACTCCATTGTTCTAAGCAAGCATCTAATTTATCTAATTTTAATATTTTTTATTTTTACATTAACGCCCAATAGACTCAATTGTTTTCTTTCTTTTATTATCTTCCTTTGAGTTCTCACCCTCAAGATTAATAGATTGTGAACCAACATGCATACCCTTTGAAAGAAAATTCTCTTGTAATATTCATTTCTCATTTGAGGTTGGTGACTTTTGTGTGGAAGTATAACTTATTTATCAATAGTCGTGTGGGTATTGCTTATTTTGACAAAGATATTATAGTCATATTCAACTCCATACTTCTTAATTTGCTTATAATATTTTCCCTTCAACAAAAAAATAATTAATAAATACCTTTAGGACAATTTATATATAGGGCATGCTAGTAATCAACTTTATTTACATGCACATACCATATACAAGTTTTGCCACACATCTTTAGGTGCATTAACTTTATTAGATGTTGAATCCCATGTAACTACAAGCTAACATTATTGAAAACTCATGATATTGAGTATGTAAATGATTAAATTTTATGTTCAATCTATTCACACCATAATTTTTTTCAATAATCCTTGCAAGTTTATTATTTATCACTTCTCAAATTGCCAACTTAAAGGTTGATGTTTGCAACTGTTTCTTCTTCACTTGATCATAAATTATTTCAATGAATAATTTCATATTTTGAGTTGATCATTGATTTTCTCCGTTTTGTCACTTTTTTCTTCCATCTGATGCTAATTACATTAGTAAATAAATGAAGATTCTACTAGATCAACAATCAATATGAGATTTTTTTTGTTTAATTGATTAATAGCATCATGTCCAAGATTTCAAGCAAGGGTACAGAACCCTTGCTAGGCAGTAAGGGGGCAGCACCCTTCCATTTTCAAGGGTGTAGCAACATATCACAGAATTACTCTTTCACCCCTAGTAAGAACCATGCGTCACTTAGTTAAGACGCTCCTCTTGATACTTAACTAAGTCAGCCTTCCTCAAAACACCTCTCCAAGAGACAAAGTGACTAAAGAGAGAGCAAGAGAGAAAGGAAGAAAGCTTAGAGATTTAGAGAATGCTAGATAACTTCTATTGATGAGAACTTCTTGAATGGTTTACAAATGAGGGAGTGAGGGATTTATATAGGCCATCTCCTCTTGAATGAATGACTGAGATTAATTTGATCCAACATTCCATATTGCGCATCTAGATAATTCTAGTCCTACTTGTATTTACATGGTATCTTCACATGGTTCTAGAGTATTCTAGAACTTACAAGATGCTTGCATGGAAAGGTTACTTACTGGGTGCCAAATCATGTTCACGTTATGCCTATGTGCCACTGGTGTGTTAGGATGTGACACTTTCCCCTACCTACAGCGCATACGTCCTCGTTGCGCTCATCTCGTGAAAACGCTTTAGGTGGTCTTAGAACTGTCAAAGATATTCTTTTGCTTCCCAGCTAACCTCACTCTCTGGCAATCCCTTCCATTTGATGAGATATTGGGTACTTGGTAGTACCCTTTTCCTTCTATGGACTCGGCTGGTTAAGAATTTCTCCACTTCTCGATCAAAAGACTTGATAATAATGGGAGGCGCTCACCTAGAGTCACTCCTTCCTTGGTCTTCCTTGTCCTCATAGTAGGGTTTGAGCATACTGACATGGAAGATTGGATGTATCTTCATGCTAGGAGGAAGATTGAGCTTGTAAGAAACCTTTCCCACTTGCCCAACAACCTCAAACGAACTTTCATACTTGCAAATTAGGCCTTTATGCACATTTCTGAAGACCTTAAGCTGTTGTGGGAGAAATTTTACTATGACTATATCTCCCACTTGATATTCTTTGGCCCACCTCTTTATATCTGCCCACTTTTTCATCTTCTTTGCCGCTTTATTAAGGTAAGAGGGTGCAACATCAGCTTGTTTTTGCCACGATTTTGCCATGTGATAAGCTCCTAGGCTTTTCCCCTGATAAGAGTTTGTAAGAGTGTGGGGTGTAAGTGATTATTTTCCAGTCACTATTTCAAAAAAACTTTTTCAGTGGAGTCGCTTTTCTGAAGGTTGTAAGAAAATTATGCTATGTCCAAGAGCTTTGTTCAGTCTTTCTAGTTAGCACTAAAAAAATATCTTAGATAGCATTCCATCAAGGCATTCACCCTTTCAGTTTGCCCATCAGTCTGTGGATGAAAGCTCATGAAAAAGTGTAGCTTCGAACCCAAGAGTTTAAAAAACTCAGTCTATATGCAGCCAGTGAAGTGAGGATCCCTATCACTGATTATTGTCTTAGGAAATTCCCAATACTTAACCACATTTTTGAAGAATAAGTGGACAGCTTCCTCAGTTGTGCAGTCTATAGGGGTAGGTATGAATGTAGCAGACTTTGAGAATTTGTCCACCACCATCATGATAGAGCCAAATCCCTCAGACTTGTGCAGTGCAGAGATGAAGTCCATGGAGATGCTTTCCTATGGTGGCCCTGGTGTTGGTAATGGCTTTAGCAACCCACTTGGAGCTCTGTTCTCCACCTTGTCTTGTTGGTATACAAGACAAATTTTTACATAGCTCTCCACTTCATCCCGTATTTGGGGCCAATAGTAGGCTGTGTCCAATAATGCTAGTGTCCTCCTTTGTCTCAGATGACCAGCCCACTCTGTGTCGTGCCACTCCTTGATGAAGTACCTCCTTATGCTGTTCTATTTAGGAATGTAGAGTTTCCTCCCTTTGGTGTAGAGAAGGCCATTCTCTACCCAAAATTTTCTGGTTTTGCCTTATCTTACAAGCTCCATTAATTATTTTGCCAAGGGATCATGCCTCATCCCTTCCTTGATAAGCTCTATGATGTTCCCTTGGGTTTAAGTACCTCCTTATGCTGTTCTATTTAGAAATATAGAGTTTCCTCCCTTTGGTGTAGAGAAGGCCATCCTCTACCCAAAATTTTCTGGTTTTGCCTTATCTTACAAGCTCCATTAATTATTTTGCCAAGGGATCATGCCTCATCCCTTCCGTGATAAGCTCTATGATGTTCCCTTAGGTTTAAGAGATGGTAGCTAATTAAGCCTTTCGACTTAGTGCATCTGCTATAACATTAGCCTTCCTTGGCCATAGTAAAGTCAAACTCGGCCACAAAATTTTTCCACCTTACTTGCTTCGGAGTCAACTTCTACTGAGTTTGAAAGTAGCTAGTAGCCACATTGTCTATCTTGATGACAAAGTGTGACCCTACCAAGTAATGACGCTAAGTCCTCAAGCAATGTACCGTAGCTGTCATCTCCTTTTCTTGAATTGTGTATTGCCACTTTGTCTCATTCAACTTGCAGCTCTCATAGGCTATAGGATATCTCTCTTGCATTAAGACCCCTCCTATGAAAAAGTCAAAGGCATCGGTGTATACCTTGAACATTTTTAAGTGATTCGGGAGAGTTAATACTGATTCCTTCATCATTGCAGCCTTTAACTCCTCAAAGGCTTATTGACACTGCTCACTCTATTTCCATGCATGATCCTTCCTTAGAAGGTTGGTGAGAGGTGCAGCTATGGCAGAATACCCTTGGATAAACTGTTGGTAGTAATTTTCCAACATAAAAAAAGATCTCAACTCTAAGACTTTAGTTAGTGGCTTCCACTCATGTATAGCTTTCACCTTAGTCAAATCCATCATTAAGGTCTCATCCTTGATAACGTGCCCCAAGAAGTGTACTTCATTCTTTACAAAAGAGCACTTCTCATTCTTGACGTATAAATTATTCTCTCTCAATATCTTGAATACGATTTAGAGGTGTTCAAGATGTTCCTCCAAAGTGTTGTTGTAGATGACAATATCATCCAAATATACCATCACAACCCGATTGAAGTATGGATGGAAGATCTCATTCATTAAAGTGTAAAATGTGGCTGGTGCATTGGTTAAGCGAAAAGGCATCACCAACCACTCATAAGACCCATATCGTGTGACACAAGTGGTTTTGAGTTCATCACCATCGGCAATCGTTACTTGGTGATAACCTAACCTCAAGTCTAGCTTTGTGAATCACTTAACCTCTATAAGTCTATCAAATAAGTTAGCTATTAAAGGAATGTGATATTTATTTTTGATAGTTTCCTTATTAAGCCCAATAGTCAGTACACATCCGCAATGATCCATCATGCTTCTTTTAGAACAAGACCAGCGCTCCGTAAGGTGCTTTTGACAATTGAATGTACCTAGCATCCAGGAGTTCCTTGAGTTTCCTTCTAAATTTCTCTAATTTCGGAGGTGCCATCCTATAAGGTGCCATAGCAGGTATCTTAGCTCCCGATTTTAGTTTGATTTTATGATCCACCCTCCTCTTAGGTGAAAGTTACTTTGGCAGCTCTGGTGGCATAACATCTTTGTTCTCCTCTAGAACGTTTCTAATACATGGTGGAATTTTTCCTTCTTCCACCACTATAGCCTCCTCCTTTAGTGCAGTCAAATAGATGACTTTGCCTTTCTTGAGTCCCTTCTTCAACTGCATAGTTGAGAGCTGCTAATTCTCCTTTGACTTAGAGAATGTGGGAACCATACATAGAGACCCATTCTCCATGATACACATTGATTCGCAAAATGGCCTAGGTACCATATTCACTTTTCTCAAGAAATCTATACCCAGAATTATCTGGAAGTCATCCATGCAAGCAACAGAAAAGTCAACAACTCCCTTCCAAGAGTCCAGTGTCATGTTTACCCTATGAGCTACACTAGCAATATCGTGGCCATTGACATTGACAATCTTAACCCAACCTATCTTTGGAGATAGTTTTAGACCGAGTCTCTCTGCTTCCTTTAGCGTGATAAAGTTGTGGGTAGCCCTAGTGTCCACCATTGCCTCAACGGGCTTTCCGTTTAGATGAAGAGCCATATACATCAATCGCTTCTTCTCCTTTGAGGGTGATGGTCTGCCGCCTTTACATCATTTAATAGTTAGAGAGATCCCATGTTAGCAACTTTCAAGACATTCCTTCATCGGCTGTGGTCCTTTGTATACGAAGTAGCCAGTCCTTGACACGCAAGCCTTCTTCTCCTTATACTCTTTCTTTGAAGGTTACTTGTTCTCTTTCTTGGCAACACCATTCCCTTTGTCTCCCCCACCTTTGCCATAGTTACTTTTATAAGGGGATTTAGTCTTGGACCTTAATAGTACTCGATGAGTGACTCTGCCATTGCAATATCTTCATCAATATTATTGACTCTTCTTTGTTGCAACTCCTGCTTGGCCAATGGTTGAAGACCGTAAACAAAGAAGATGAGAGCATCTTCAGTGGCTAAGTTAGGGATTTGGAGTGTAAGGAATGTGAACTCCTTAACATAGTCACTTATGGTGGTCTTATACTTATGTTACCTCATCTTCTTTTTAGCTTTATAGACCACATTTTTCGGGAAGAATTGCCTCTTCAACTTTTTCTTAAATTCTTCCTATGTGTTAATGGTGCATAGATTTTTTTCCTTGTCTACGTGTTTTCTTCTCCACCATAGAGTTGCATTGTCAGTAAGGTAAAGGGAATTAGTGCATACCTTTATGGATTCCTCTACAATACCTATGCATTCAAAATACCTCTCCATCTAGCAGAAAAATTTTTTCACCTCTTTGACATCCTTCATGCCTTTAAACTCCTTTGACTTTGGGAGATCAATTTTTAAAGTTTTTCCTGCTCCACTTAAACTTGCAGAGCTGCTAGATCACGCCCTGACTTCATCAAAAGATGCCTTAAAGCTATTAAGTTGCCTTATGACAATCTTTATCTTGCTCTCCAAGGTGTTGAGGTGTACCTCCCTATCTTCTTCACCCCTTTGAGTACTAATGGCATCCTCCTTAAGGATATTGAGCTGTCCCAAGGCATGGGACCCCAACATCTCCTTATCATGCTCGTTCCATTGGAGGCGTATATCCATATCACCTAAGGTGTTCTCTAGTAGTGTAACCTTCTCCTCCAAGACAAAAAAGTCTTCAATCCTTGGCTTACTTACACCACAGAACTTCTTGCCACCAACGGCGGGGATGGAAACATCCCTTCCCCTCATGCATTTTACTTGCTCCTCTGTCACATTCGACATAATGCTGGTAGAGTCGTTCACGCCCTTCACGAATCGAGCTCTGATACCACTTGTCACGAACTTATTCTTTCTCCTTTAGTAAGAATAGTGCGGCACTTAGCTAAGATGCTCCTCTTGATGTTTAACTAAGTTAGTTTTCCTCAAGACACCTCTCAAAGAAGCAAAGTGACTAAAGAGAGAGCAAAAGAGAAAGAAAGAGAACTTAGAGAATTTGAAGAATGCTAGAGAACTTCTATTTATGAGAACTTTTTGGATGGTTTACAAATGAGGGAGTAAGGGGTTTATATAGGCCACCTCCCCTTGAATGAATGGCTAGGATCAATTTGATAAAACAGTCCATATTACGCATCTAGATAATTCTACTCATACTTGTATTTACATGATATCTCCACATGGTTCTAGAATATTCTAAAACTTACAAAATGTTTCTACTACATTTTGAAGTATTCTACTATATTCTAGAGTATTTCAATATATTCTAGAGACTTCTAGAATGTATAAGAATTATCTAGAAAGATCTATAGTATTTTAAAACCTTCTAGATGTTCGCATGACAAGGTTGCTTACTGGGTGTCAAATCATGTCCACATTGTGCCTGTGTGGCACTGATGTGTCAAGATGTGACAAACAACTCCCTAATAATTAGGTTCATGAAGAAGCCCATATACTCTTCATTAATAATCAATGAAATCCCATCGTATCAACGAAAAAGCTCATAAAAACTAATAGGCAAATATGTTCAATTCAAATCATCCATTTAAATACCCATTGGAAATAAGGGTTCTTTAAGTCAAGATATATTTCAGAATAGTAATTACAATAATACAACAACCAAACTGAGAATTTTTTTAGTTTAATTTATTAATGGCACAATGCTTAAGCTTTCAAGAAAGGATATACAATATAGCCTGTCTAGATAAATAGAACAAGCCAGTCTTTCTCTCTAAAAAGGGCATATGGGGTTAGCCTTATTGAGAAGAACAAAAAAAATAGGGTGTTACAATCTATTCCAATGGCCTTGCCACGTCTCTAACCTTTACCTCTCCTCGGAGCTATGGTAATGTGATAATAAGGGAGAAAGAAGATAAGGGACAATAGGATAATACAACAAACTGCAACTTTTTATGTGATAGTCTCTGTAGCATGGCATGCAAAATAAATATATAATCCTAACTCTAACAACAGGAGCTAAAAATATGCAACTACAGCGGCTAAATAGCCATGCACACCTAAACACTAACCACTTCCCCTGGATACTAGCAATGTGTACCATCTAAATGGGTTAATGAGCAACTACTTCGGGGAAGCTCAACATGATGATAACTGATCTAGTAATGGGTTTATGACATTCCTTCCCCCATAAAATAATCCTTGTTCTCAAGGATTCGTGAAGTTTAGAAACTTTTTCCTAAAGGAGTGTTTGTCTTCCCAAGTAGCTTCAATAGTTGGAAGCCCTTCCCATTGAATATGTAACATCTCGTAAGAAAATAAAATTTATTAGACAATGTTTAGATATCTATAGAAATATAATCCTTAAAAATTTTTCACCTTACGTGTATGCATAGAAATGTTTTAACATTAATGAAATAGGTAAAGAGAGAAAACCTAAAAGGAAAAATTAGAAATAAATATACTAAAGAAAGGTGAAATTCTTGGGTAAGGAAGATAAATTTTTGTGAAGTAAATAGAGGTATTAAAATTTCAAGAAGATTGGATCAATGTAATTTTTCCTAATTTAAGAGTTAAAGTTATTAAGTTTAGTATCTCCACCATAAATTGGGCTTTCACCTATTGACACTTTATATAGAGTTTTTCTTCTTCACATAAATTTTTAGCAAGCCAATATGATAGCCCAATAAAGAAATAAAATATAGACTTGGACTAGAATATAGAAATTGGACCGATAGCCCAAAAATCATGAAAATGTGTCCAAGCCCATTATGAAAGGTAGAATTTTAACCAAAGTAAAGAAAATGGGCAAGAATGAGCCCAAACCCAAGAGGAAAAATGAAAATAAAAATAAAGTGATGGAATAATGGTGTAATCAAGATTAGGTGATTTGACATTAAGACAAAAATTTAGCAAGTGGTATGATAATACAAGAATTTAGGACAAAACATCAATATCCTACACTCATAATTTTAGCAAGTGGGTAATAGTACATAGCATTATGACAAAACATCTTTATCCCACACAAATAATTTCAACCAAATAATGGAGATTCAAGGGCTAGAAATTTGCCACTTAAAAAGGCAAATCTATCATACTTGATTAAGACAAAAGAAAAAGAAAAAGAATCCCTAAATCAAAGGGATCTTGTCCCATATCTTAAGAACATATTATCATAATTTTCAAAATATAAATCTCTTTTTCCTATGCATATCTTGACTAAGGAATAGAAAGACAAGAACATAAGTTGTTTGTTTTCCAAAAATTCAACCAAGTGTAATCTAATTGTGATAAGGTAGACCCATGATCATGAAAGGTAAATTATTTGAGGGTCTATTTAAGCAAAACCCAGCCTTACAACATTAGAATTTTCGTCCAAGTGAGGGAGAGGAAAAATAGAAGCAAGGTAGAGTGAGGAAAGGAGAGGAAGAAAGGAAGAAAGAGGATGGAGAAGTCTAGAAGACTAAGTGCTCCAAGTAAGTTTAACAATATTTCTTTTTGAAGAAAAATTTTGAAACTTATAATATTTATTTGAGATTTTGATCTTAGAACTTTGATGATTGGTAATGGATGTTGCTATATCATGTTACATATTGATCTTGCATGTGATGTATGTTTGAATATTTAGGCTGGTATAGAAAGTTCTGCATAGGTATGGCTATGGGTGGCAAAATTTTAAGCTTCTGTGTTTTAATTTCTGAGAATTATCTGTAGGGAATTAAAATACATGATTGATATAAGAATTAAAGATATATATGTCACGGATTTTTATCTACTGGAATCATTCAATTTAGAGTCCATAGGAGGAAGATATGAGCCGATTACTAGTCAAAGGTCAGAAAATAGTTCATCAGGGAAGAATATGTTCGGATAAATTCTGTGTTTTAATTTCTGAGAACATAATAATTAAAGATATATGTGTCACAAATTTTTAGCCACTAGAATCATTCAATTTGGAGTCCATATGAGGAATATATGGTCTGATTTGTAAGAAAAGGTCAGAAAATGGTTAATCAGGGAAGAATATGTTAGGATAGCTTCTGTGTTTTAATTTATGAGAATATTCTGTAGGGAATTAAAATAAATGGTTAACATAATAATTATCTCTATATGTGTCATGGAGTTTTAGCCATTGGAATCACTCAATTTGGAGTCCATATGAGGTAGATATGGTTCGATTAGTAAGCAAATGTCAAAAAATGGTTAATCAAGGAAGAATATGTTAGGATAGCTTATGTGTTTTAATTTCTAGGAACATTCTATAGGGAATTAAAATAAATGGTTAACATAATAATTATAGCGGTGTGTGTCACAGATTTTTAACCACTGGAATCACTCAATTTGGAGTCCATATGAGGTAGATATGGTTCGATTAGTAAGCAAATGTCAGAAAATGGTTAATCAAGAAAGAATATGTTAAGATATCTTCTGTGTTTTAATTTCTAAAAACATTATGTAGGGAATTAAAATAAATGGTTAACAAAAAAGATTATTTCTATATGTGTCATGGATTTTTAGCCACTGGAATAACTTAATTTGGAATTCATATGAGGGAGATATGGACATATTAGTAGGTAAAGGTCAAAACCTATCCGAGAGGAAGTAATCTGTACTTTGAGGGAGTAATATCACATTGATTTCTTAATATTTCTCTAAACTGTTCAACATAATAGTTTTAGATAATTGTTTTATCTTGAAATTGACACCAAGATCACCTACATCAGAGTTCAATTGAGGGAGTTATGCTCTGATTAGTAAGAGAAGGTTAGATATGATGAAAACCTTCATCAAGAAAATAAAGAAATAAAATTAATATTTAAAAAAGAAGACGAATCTTATAAATGAAAATAATAAATGACTAGTATATGCCATAGCCATTGCCATTATATGAACTTCTTACCATATTAAGTGTGAAATTCTGACATGAAAATATTTTATAAAGTGATATTTGAAATGGTTATGTTCATGGCATGATTATCAATGATTTATGGTAATAGTTATATTTTGATGAACATACTTATTATTGAAAGCATATTTTTGGCTATCATTGTGAAAAGAAAAGAAATGAGCACAGTCATATGGCAATCCGTGTGGTGCACCAGTAGGGGACGCCTTACCAATGGTTATGATTATGATTATGAGAAAAGAAAGAGAAAGTGTGCCATATCGGACGGAACGAGAAAAGCCCGTACCGGAGAGTAGAAGATACTCACCCTGACCGGGGTAGCTTGAAATGAGAATAAGTTGTTGGTCATCATATGATATTCTAAAAATAGTTAATCCTGTTATACATATCATTACTGTATGATTTTTATGTGCATAGATATAATGCATTCATGTGACCAAAGATATTTTCTATAGTTTATACAGCTGAACATGATGTGATGAGCTATATTGATGATGATTTATTGTTGAACTTACTGGGATTTAATTCTCACTATATTTCCATATCATGTTCAGAAAATTAGTTATGCAGTTTTTTCTATGGCTCTGGCTTTTAGTGCACATTGGATTGAGTTACTTTATGTTGGGTAGATCTCAAAATCAAATAAGATGTTTGTGGTCGAGTTGGCTCAGATCTCGGTGAAGGTGCAACCACCCACACGTGTATCTCCGAAATTGGTCAACTGAAATAAACAAGATGTAAATATCTATGTGTTTGATATGTTACATGTATGTTTTGATTAATGACATTTCTGTGAACTCAATATTGTATAATAATAAAGAAAAACAAAGGTTGTTATAGAATAAGCAGTTCTGATCGTCGTCCCTTCTTTCGACACTTTAGAATAACTAAAGGGTTGGGTTAGAATGCACCACTCTCATCTGCTACAGTTGGAAGATAAGGGAGAGTATGGTCTTGTGCACCAAATTGTTGTTTCAAGAGTAAGACATGAAAAACAGGATGAATTTTATTGCCAGGTGGAAGATCTAATCTGTAGGCAACTAGACCAATTCGTTCTAACACTCGATAAGGTCTATAAAAATGGGGAGAAAGCTTGTGTGATGATCACAAAGCCAAGGAGGTCTGCTGGTAAGGTTGCAAACGCAAATACGTTCTAACACTCGACCACAGTCATAAGCAGTTTTCATTCGAGCTTGTGCTTGCTAGAGTTGAGTTCTCAATTCACGTATAACTAGATCTTTAGTTTGTAAAGTTTGATCTACGGCTTGCACTTTAACTGTGCCTGGAACATAAGTTAATAAGTTAGGAACTGCTCTTCCATACACCACCTCAATGGGGTCTTTCAAGTGGAAGCATAAAGACTAATGATTTAGTAGAATTTAGCCTACGGAATCCACTGGACCATTCATTAGGTTTGGCACTTGTAAAGAAACGTAGATACATCTCAATGGTTTTGTTTACTGCTTCCATTTGTTCATCCATTTGCGAATGATAGGATGAACTGAAATTGAAATGAGTGCCCTGCAAGTTGAATAGCTCCTTCCAAAAAGAACTAAAAAATGTAGAGTCCCTATCACATATAATTGAACGTGGCATGCCATGAAGTTTAAACACATTCTCAAAAAACACTTGGGCTACCTTAAGAGCAAAATAAGGGTGGGACATTGGAATGAAGTGAGCATATTTACACAACTGGTCCACCACAACAAAGAGAATTATTTTTCCCTTGGATGGGAGCAATCTTTCAATAAAATCCATCGAGATATCAGTCCATACCTGTGTTGGAATGGGCAAGGGGTGAAAAAGGCCTGAATGTGATTGGTGATCATCCTTATGGCATTGGCATATATCACATTGTTTGATGTAATCCTTAATGACTTGTTTCATATTCCCCCAATAGAAAACTTCCTTGATCCTATAGTAGGTCTTGTAGAAGCACTCATGGCTTCCATCATAAATTTCCTATATAATGATTGGAATTAATTCAGAAGTCTTAAGCAAGTAGATCTATTCTTTAAAGAATACAATGCCATTTCGATTCTCCCAGGGTCCATTAGCCTCTTCTAGCTTCTAAGATGCATTTAGTTCTTGTAGCTCTGGGTGTACTTGGTTTTCTACTTTAATTGATTCTAGCCAGTGTGGGAGAGGGCTGGAGATGGTATTGATTACCCCCTGTATATCCTTCCTTGATAATGCGTTTGCAGCTGCATTATTTTTTCCTTTCTTGTATTGGATAGAAAAATCATATCCCATCAATTTGAGCAGCCATTTTTGTTGAGGTTTGGTCAGTATACGTTATTGTCATAGATACTTTAAGCTCCGTCGATCAGTTCAAACAATAAAATGGCACCCTAACAAATACGGTCTCCATTTCTTTACTGCCTAAACTAATGCCATCAACTCCTTTTCATAAGTCGAGAGTAGAAGGATCTTTCCTTGTAAGGCAAACACTGTAGTAAGCAATTGGTTTCTCTTGTTGCATCAAGACAGCGCCTAACCCATGGCCAGATGCATCACATTTGATAATAAACAAAATATTGAATTTTGGCAAGGCTAGCACTAGGGCACGAGTCATGGAAATCTTCAATAGTTCAAAGGCTTTGTCTGCTTCTAAGTTCCAAGAAAATGAAATTTTCTTCAACATTAAAGTCAATGGAGCTGCTATCCTGCCATAACTTGTGATAAATTTACGATAATACCTGGTTAATCCCAAAAACCCTCTCAATTCTTTCACAATAGTGGGTTTCGGCCAATCTTTCATTACTTTTAATTTTGTATGGATCAACTTTC
Source organism: Gleditsia sinensis (assembly GCA_037074535.1). Taxonomy (NCBI): domain Eukaryota; kingdom Viridiplantae; phylum Streptophyta; class Magnoliopsida; order Fabales; family Fabaceae; genus Gleditsia; species Gleditsia sinensis. The sequence goes on from CM073475.1 coordinate 20,260,906, forward strand.
ACACCCTCTTCACAAATATGTCCCAAGTAAGTAACTTGAGTCTGACAAAACTGGCATTTCTCTTTATTAACAATAAGACATTGAGCCCTTATGATGTATAAACCAAGTCTAACATGTTGTTGATGCTCGACCTAAGTTTTGCTATAGATTAAAATATTGTCAAAGAAAACCAAGATAAATTGACATAAATGAGTTTGAAAATATCATTCATAAGAGACTAAAATGTAGAAGGAGCCTTAGAAAGCCCGAAGGGCATTACTAAAAATTCAAAATGCCCATGATGAGTTACAAATGCTGTCTTATGTATGTCATTTGAGTTCATGCGAATATGAAAGTATCCTGACTTAAGATCAAGCTTCGTAAAAGACTTGGCACCATGCTACTCATCTAATAATTCATCAATGACAGGAATAAGGAATTTATCTTTCACGGTTTGCCAATTAAGTGCTCTATAATCAACACAAAACCTCAAGCTCCCATTATGTTTTTGTACTAATAATACAGGAGAAGAGAACAGACTTTGGCTTGGGATAGCATATCTTCTACTAATCGCTCAATTTCTTGTTTCTAAAAATAGGGGTACCGATAAAGGTGAACACATACTGGTCCAGCTCCTGGTTGAAGAGGAATCCGATGATCATGCAGACACAGGGGAGGTAGCCTTAGTGGTGCTTCAAAAACATCACAAAATTCAGTAAGCAGAGAATGTATCTCGGTGTTTAGTGTTACCTCAAAACTTTTTGTTTGTTCATGGTCAGTTGAGATAGAGCAAAGCTGTAGGATGATTCTTCTCCCTTGGTTTTGTCTTAAATAATTTCTAGAATGGAACCCCTTGAAGAGCCTTGAGTTCTAATGTAGTGGAACCCTGGAGAAGTATTTGACTCCCATCTTTAGTGAACTGCATTTCTATTTTCTCAAAATCCCAAATAATAGGACCAAGTGCATAACCATTGCACTCCCAACATTGCATCAGACCCTTCCAGAGAAAGAATATAAAAATTGACTTCGATTGGTATGCACAGTAGGTTCAACTGCACTCCTTTGCATCGTCCAGGGCTGGTCAATTTTTCTCCGTTGGCCACTGTCACGCTTAGTAAACAACCTTGCTCAGGTTGAAGCCCAACAATTTTGGCAAACTTGTGATGGAAAAAATTATGAGTTGAGCTAAAATCTATTAAAATAGTCAAAGGAGTTTTATCGATGTGAGAATGAATTCACATTATTTGTGGAGATCAGACATCTACTAAAGCATGTAAAGAAATGGCTGGTCTCTCTTCCTTAATGGTAGGAATAATTGTCTCTTTGGATACTTCAATCTCTTCCTGATCTTTAGCCTTAATTAAAAATAATTTTTTACACTTATGCCCATAGTGGTACTTTTCATTGCAGTTGTAGCATAGTCCTTTTTCATGACGTCGTTGAAGTTCAGCGAGGGTGAATTTTTGAATGGGTAAAGAGTGATAAGAAGGAGATGTTCTAGAGAAACTTATGGTTGTGCCCATTTACGTGTTAGAATTTCTGCCGGAGGAGGAGAATGTTGCAGTACTTAGCCATTTGTTATCTTAAGCCTTAGATTCATAGGTTTGAGTTAACCTGATCACTGTCGTCAAGTTTGAAGGGTTTTGGACTTGTACATCAGTTTGAAGTTTATATCTGAGCCCACAAATAAAACATTATGCATCCGTTTTATCTGTTCGAGTTCTCGCTCGGGCTAACAGGCGCTTAAATCAAGTATGATATTCTAACACCATGCTAGCTTGTTTAAGTTTGCATAAATCACCAAAGAAATCTTCATACTCCATGGAGCCAAAGCGTTCTAACAGGCCAGATTTCATGCCTTTCCAGGTGACAAGATGCCCCTAATTCTTACGATGCTGGGACCATAATTGTGCATCCCTTCCCAAATGATATGCTGCCAATCGAACTTGTTCGTTAAGAGTTGTAGCTTGGAAATCAAAGAATTGCTATACCCTACAAATCTATAGTGTTGGATCTTCGAAGCCATCATAATGTGGAAAGTTCAATTTGGCAAGCTTTGGAACCATCCATCCACTTGCTTCACCAACACTACCCTATCCTTGTGGTCCTCGATTCCTATTGACAAATCCTTCATCTGCCACATTCAATCAGGAGTTCATGGTGACCATCATCTCCCCATTTGTTTCAGCAACCGCTCTTGTTTGGAACTCAAATTATCTACTTGGTTTTCGAGATGTTGTAAATGTTGATCGTTAGCCATTGGTGGCTCTGATATTGGGATATTATGATCTATTCCAATGGCCCTGCCATGTCTCCAACCTCTACCCCTTATGGGAGCTATGGTAATGTGATAATAAGGGAGAGAGAAGATAAGGGACAGTAGGATAATACAATAAATTGCAAATTTTTATGTGATAGTCTCTGTAGCATGGCATGCAAAATAAATATATAATCCTAACTCTAACAACATCACAAAAAGATAACAACATGAGTTAAAAATATGCAACTACAACGGCTAAATAGCCACGCACACCTAAACACTAACAACTTCCCCTATATACTAGCAATGTGTGTACCATTTAAATGGGTTAATGACCAACTATTTCGGGGAAGCTCAACATAATGATAACTGATCTAGTAATGGGTTCATAACATAGGGGTAGCAAAAAAAACCAAAAGAAGAAGAAAAGGTATGATGATATTTCCTATTTAATCTACTTCTCATACCTGTCATAAAAAAGTTTCAGTCAACGACACATACCTGTTTTGATTTTTTTATACCTATTTCAATTTTAATTCTTTTCAAGAAATGTTTCTTAAAAAATATTTTTTAAAAAATTCAATCAAACATACACTACAACAAAATAGGGCTTCAGTGGCGACAAAAGTCGTCACTGAAAGTCCAAATTTCGTCACTGAAGACATTCAGTGACGACTTTTGGTTGTCACCAACTGGTCGCGGAAAAACCCGTCGCTGAAAGTATCAGTGACGACTTAAACAAGTTGTCACTGAAAACAACTTTCAGTGACGACTATTTCGCCACTAATTTTCCTTAGTTTTGTCGCTAAAACCCAATAATCGTCACTGAAACATCACATTCAGTGACGACATTCAAAGTCGTCATTGAAACTTTATATTCAGTGACGACTTCAGTTGTCACAGAAGGTATATTTTCAGTGACGACTCTCATGATCGTCACCAAAAGTATCTTTTAGTGACGACCAAAGTCGTCACTAAAAACATGTTTCAGTGACGACTATGAGAAATCGTCACTGAAAATGTCTATATTAGACAAGAAATTTTTTTGTTTCAGATGAACCTTTCAGTGATGACTTCTTCTAGTCATCACTGAAACATATCTTGAGTGACGACAAAAGTCGTCACTGAATGTTTAATTTTATAATTAGTGACGACTTATGTCGTCACAGAATGTATTTTAATATAATCAGTGACACCTTATGTCGTCATTAAAACTTGTTCAAAATTTTTAGTGACAACATTTGTCGCCACTGAATCCTATATATATATATATATATATATATATTGGGAATATTTTTATTTTCCATTTGAATAAAACAATGTTATATGAATAAAAGTCAAGAAGAGCAAGAATAATAAAGTTCTATATATAATTTCAAACGATATACATAATTCTCAAGAGTGATACACGTTTGTTAATAGAAAATATTATACATAATAGAATATCAACAAATTACAAATAATTAACTTGGTGGCTCTCTGAGAGACGTTGGTATTTCATTATTTGCAGAACTTGGTGTAGCACTACCCATAAGGCCCAGTGGAATTTGTCCCTATTCATATCGTAGTAATAAATTAGTATATAACTTGACAAGTTTAATGTAAAAAAATAAATAAATACTTCTAACATGAAAAAAATCATGAAAATATTAAATATTATCAAATTCAATAAAATTAATATCACATATGACACTTAATAAGTATGTCAATCAAGCTCAAATGAGGGGAAAAAAAACATAGCAATTAAGTAAGATATATAAAACTAGCATTGCCCTTAACTGAAAAGAAGCTTCTCAAGAGATGAAAAATGCTTTCAGGGAAATATTGAATGCCTACTTGTAAGCCATGCATGGCCAACAGACATACATGTCAAAATATTAACATTACCTTCCCTTTTTTATTTTCTTCTCTTCTTTGAAAGGCAACATATTGTATGTAGACAACGAAAAATATTCTAATTGCTTATCGCTCATGTTTCATATAAATTATTATACATGTCTAGACTTCTTTTTTTATTCCTTAAAACTTCTTCACTCACTTGGATGAATAGGGTGTTCAAGTTAATTCAATTGTTAGACCATATATAACAAATATTGATAAATTTGAAAACAAATGAAATATGAACGGCCAAAATATAATGTACTTAAATGCCAACATATTATTTTGTATATGCTTATTCACCTATACAAAGAATAATAAAGAACTAATCTTAGATCTCTACATGTTTACATAGGAGATTAGCTCACCTTATACCTTCATTATCTACCTCAGTATTTGGAAGAAGAAAATGGTTAGGATGGCAACAATTCTTGATTACTCAGTAAGAACATGCCTAGGCCAAATCCAGTGTCCAAATATAAACATTCCAATAAGGATTGGGATTCACAATATAAACATTCCAATAACCAGACAGGAAGACAATATTCAGTTTGATATTGAACCCTCAAATATGAACCATACTAACAAAGAGTAAATAAATTGTTCTCCAGATTAGAGGTAAGTCAGTCGGTATTATATTTACAAAGAGTAAACTGTCACCTAGTTGTTTATTATATGGGTAAGGATTAACCTCTTGGTCTATATGGTTTTACAGGTGGATTCTCTAAATAATTTTTAGACCTAATCAATGAGGATATGTATAGCAATATAGGTTCTTAACCATAGGTTCCCCAAGTTTACCTTTCCTTCCACTTTAACCAAGTCAATTGAAACTCAAGCACATGATTATAAAATAGTTTAAGAGTAGATGAAGAGCAATATTCAGTCATAAAAAACCAGACATCAAGAGCAATATCCAATCATAAAAAACTAACCATCAAGAGCAGTATTCATTCATAAAAAATCAGCCACCAAGAGCAGTATCCAGTCATAAAAAACCCAGCTATCAAGAGCAATATCCAATCATAAAAAATAGCCATCAAGAGCAATATCCAATCATAAAAAACCAGCTATCAAGAGTAATATCTTGTCATAAAAAATCAGCCATCAAGAGCAATATCCATTCATAAAAAGCCTCTCATCAACAGCAATATCCATTCATAAAAACCTCCCACCAACAGCAATATCCAATCATAAAAAACCTGCCATCAAGAGTAATATCCATTCATAAAATACCAGCCATCAAGAGCAATATCCAGTCATAAAAAATTAGCCATCAACAACAATATTCAACCATAAAAAACCAACCATCAACAATAATATCCAGTCATAAAAAACAAACCATCAACAACAATATCTAGTCATCAAAAACCAGCCATCAACAGTAAGATTTTAAGACATCCAAACTAGCTTCTAAGATTTCAATCATAGTGTATACAAATGAATAAACTATTAACCTCAAAAAGTGTATATGGATATTAGTACCTGTTGGAGAGATGTGATTAAAGAAGAAAACGCATGGATATGGATATTTTGGTAATATTGGTCAAAGTAAATGCATACGTTTAAAAAAAGAAGAAAAAAACCACTTTGGGTTGAGTCTTTTCTTTGAACTATACTTGTCAATTCTGCAATGGAGTCTGTACATTGTGCAATGGAGTTAATATGATGAATATCAAATATAACTTACACAAGAGTACAAATTAAACTTCTAGCCTCCAATTAAACTAATTATATAGCGCCGAAGTAATTCTATATATATTAGTTAATTTATATCATATTTTTTTCTCCCCACTTTCTCTCAAGTTTCAAAGAAATGTATAATAGTCGAATTATGGTAAAATGTTTTCTTACTTTTTTAGAGGCCATCAGAACAAAGTTTAGAGGCTGGAAATGAAAACATTAGAGAACTGTTATTGCCATTTTAGAAAACATTAGAGAAGAAATATTAGAAGTGATAAAAACAACAATGTGCCTTGAACCATAGCAATTGTTACGTTTGACGATGACATTTCCAAGTTCACAAAAACAAGAAAAAAAAAGTTGCCATCATCAACTTCGGTGTGAGGGAGAGGAGAAATTAAGAATATAATTGTATGCATACAATGGAAGTTTTGGCGTTCAATATTCGTGCTTTGGAAAAATATGAGTATTAAAAAATGAGCTATAAAGGAGTGATAAAATTTTTCAAACCAGTACTTTGATATTTTCTATGTATTTTTGATCAATTTTTGTGTGTATATATACAAAACTTTAGCTCATGTATCTAGATCAGTGTGATTCATGTATGGTGTATGTTGGAGTAAGGCAAGGTTGATAAATTATTGAAATTAGATATCTCTCTAAATTTGATTATTAAAATATTCTGCTTTAGATTTTGACGAAGCAACCTATATATAATGGACCTTTGAATAAAAACTTAAAAGAAAAGCTGATAAGTCATAGGAGTCATATAGTCATTTGACAAAATCTTTCCCATCAAGATTTAGCTTATTTTATGCTTTCTTTGCAAGCTACATAAAATATCAATCCCTTGAACTAGGTTGGTTGCTCTGGACCGAAGAGTAACAGAGACCAACAGCTAAATGAAAGTCTGGATGATTTGAACAGAAATTTTAAAATCTCATAAGCTTCCTTCGGATGAATTTAGAAGGGAGAAAAAGGAGAACAAATTTCTCCAATGGCTAGTTTCAGAACTACTTATCTATCTGCCTTATTCAACCATTTAAGGGTAATAAGAAAGCAGTCAAGCAAGCTGTGAAAATTATTCCTTTTATTCTCTTTCTGAATACTAACCTTTGAGCGTGTGATTTAATTTGTAGAAGTGTTATTGAGTTATTCATGAGCATTCTCCACATTCTTCTTTGACTTTTCTAAGATCTTGCCAAAATATAAGTGGTTAGAATTTTTATGATCTTAGAACAACTTAGGGATTTGAAGGTTGCTAGGTGTTGGGTTGTAAAGACTATCTTGGCCTTCATTCACTTAAGTTTTGCTGGGTTCTTTTTAGGAAAAGCTCCTTGGTAGTGTTATAGGTTACCCCTTGTTCGGTTTCTAAATGCCCATGATTAGTTTAAAATCTACTTTACATATTTGCTTAAAAATATTGATTTGAGAAATCTGTTTTACAAAGAATTAGCTCTATTCAAAAACTGGTTTACATCTCCACTTATATCACTAACCTTTGAAATCTGTTTTACAAATAACTAGCTCTTTCTAGAAAGATTTGTTTTATAGCTATTTTCTCTTACAACTTGTGATTTTTGGAGAAAAATAACAGAGGAATGAAAGAGAATTGTATTTTTCTCATATTTACAGAGGAGAAGAGGTTACATAATTATACAAGTCTGCAGCTACCCTGCTTGCAGAATCCGTGGATAAGTCCTAAAATCCCGGCATTAGAAGCCCTTAATTAGTGTGATAGGAATCTCCACAAATCATGGGCATAAAAGAAAAAAATTACAGTGCATATTCACAGCAGATAAGTCAACCACCCATTTATGAGATAACAGCCACTAAATGATAGGATATCTAGAAAATCTTTGAAGATCCTATCCCCAAGAACATAATGTTTCTCCTATACCCAAGAACATAATGTTTCTCCCATACCCAAGAACCATCAAACCAGAGCACAAAAACAGAATGTTGAAAATAGAAATTAGAAAATTATACCAGATTCATGCATTTAAGAAATAATGCAAGACATAAAACTATTAATTAACAAAAATTCCAGCTCATCAGCAAGGGGAAGGGGCAATGTGCCGTGAGTGAGAAACCAGGATGGGGGTAGACGAGGTATGGTGAAATCCCTACCCAACCCGTAAATAGAAAAATGGTGAGGAAGAATTTTACCTTTCAACCTTCGGAGAACTGACCACCATTTGTAGCTCCTACCACTGCTACCAGCGAAGCGAGCAAAGAAGTAATAGTGATGACGTTGAGTACTGAAGAAGAACCAGAAATTATTTGGGGCTAGGTGTGTTTTACTAAGCCTCGAGGAACAAGGAAAACTATGAGGTTAATCGAGCCAAGTTCGAGGAATAAGTGGTAATGGGGGTTCAGGAAGTGGAGATCGAAGAATAAGAAATGTTGTGGGGGAAATGGCTCTGCTTTCGTTGATGTTCACCGAATGGGTTCTAGGAGCAAGATGAAATATGGGTTCACGATGTGGGGGAGATGAAAGTTGGGTTCGGGAGGCGGGAGAGTAAAGTAGCTTCACATTTCACGCGGGGTTCCAAGAAACAAAGGTCACGTTCAGGAAAAGGGGGGGGGGGGGGGGAGATATTTCTTCTTTCAGTGACGACTCCTAAAGTCGTCACAAAAATTAACCTTTCAGTGACGATTTTACAAAATCGTCACTGAAACTATATCTTTCAGTGACGACTAATTTAAGTCGTCACAAAAAGATAATTTTCAGTGACGACTTATTTAGTCATCACAGAATGTTGGTTACAGAAAATTAATTTTTTTGTAGTGATATTTTAAACTTTATTTTTTGTTTTCAATAAAAATAAAAACAATCTGCACATAATCATATATATAAATTTTTAGGTGGGATTCAAAGAAATGCTATACAAATAATTAGATATTTCACGCGGGGTTCCAGGAGCAAGATGAAAGTTGGGTTCGGGAGGCGGGAGAGTAAAGTAGCTTCACATTTCACGCGGGGTTCCAAGAAACAAAGGTCACGTTCAGGAAAAAGGGGGGGGGAGATATTTCTTCTTTCAGTGACGACTCCTAAAGTCGTCACAAAAATTAACCTTTCAGTGACGATTTTACAAAATCGTCACTGAAACTATATCTTTCAGTGACGACTAATTTAAGTCGTCACAAAAAGATAATTTTCAGTGACGACTTATTTAGTCATCACAGAATGTTGGTTACAGAAAATTAATTTTTTTGTAGTGATATTTTAAACTTTATTTTTTGTTTTCAATAAAAATAAAAACAATCTGCACATAATCATATATATAAATTTTTAAAATCAAAAACAGAATAACAGAAAACTAAGCTAACTTTTAACCTCTAACAACTTTACTGACACGTCATCATCTAATAGCATGGAAGGGGCTATGTTTTGTTTTGGACATTGACAAGTTGAGAACTAGAGAGGTTGAGAGGAAAATTTTGTTCTTTAGTTTTTATATTTCTTTTTTGAAAAAAATTTAAATTTTAGAGCGTGGTGACAGAAGTATTAGGATAGATTGAGTGACAAAGTATTTTTTAAAATTGTCAATTAATTTTGAGACAAAAATTTGAGATGGAAAATTTGCTTTTCAATTTTGTCTTGAATTTTAATTTTTTCAATTTTTTTTAAAATAGTATTTTTAAGACAGATTTCAGACAGTTGCAGATAAATTTTTTTTCGTCTTTTAGACTTCGTCTCAAAAAATTAGTTTTCTTTTTACCATTGTACAGAGCAACGTCTAACAAATTATCTGTGTTTCAATCCAACAACACTCAATTTCTTCTTGCCTTCCTGTCACCTAAAACAAACTCTAAAAATAAAGAAAAACCTTCACATTTAAAACACACCCTCCCATTTTCCCTTCTCATCAACACATAAACCAACCAAAACCCAACAATCCATACAACTCTAGATTATGATCTCCTCTCTGAAAATGGCTTCTTCTTCATCGTCCTCATTCATAGAAGCACTTATCTTTTCCATGATCTTGTTCTGCTTAATGTGCCATACTTTTGGCTTGGTTAAGGAGCAAGTTATAGACTCTCCTTTGTTAACAGAAGAGTTAAAAATGGCTACCAATCGTACTATCAAGGTCGATATCAATGGCGATGGAGAATTCAGATCAATCCAATCTGCCATAGATTCTATCCCTGAAGGAAACTCTAAGTGGATCATTGTTCATGTTAGGAAAGGTGTTTACAGGTACCAAGACAACGGCCATTTGATTTCTATTCTTAAAATTTGAAAATAATATTTTTGCCGGTTTTCAAAGATAATTTTGTATTTTTTTCATTTTAAACACACAAAATTTTTTTTTTAGCTTTTTTTGTAAGAAATAAAAAAATAACTTATTAATTATTTTTTAAAATAAATTCATAAACTGATGTAATCAATTATTTTTGTTATTTTTATTCTTTAACACAATAATAATTACTTTATTTATATGTCAAAATATTTAGATTATAATTTGCAAGGAATTTTTGAATTTTGAAATTTCAAATAAAATTTTAAAACTATTTCGGGAATAAAATTTATAAAAAAAAAAGTGAAAGTACCAAAACAACTTTTGTTCTCATATCTTCAAAATGTTTGCTGCAAATTTTCTTAAAAATATAAAAGAAAGAAAACCAAAGAGACCTTTTTAATGACTATTTTCAACTTAGAATCAATAATTGAATAACATTGCATAGTCCAAAAAAAAAATTGAATAACATTGAGTGCATTTCGATCATTTTATTCGCAGGGAAAAGGTACACATTCCAAAGAGCAAGCCCTATATATTCATGAGAGGAAATGGGAGAGGAAGAACTGCTATAGTTTGGTCTCAGAGTTCTGAAGATAACGTGGCTTCTGCTACCTTCAAGGTCGAAGCCCATAACTTCATTGCCTTTGGTATCAGTTTCAAGGTTAGTTATCTATATTAGTATAAAATAAGCTATAAATTTGGACGTCAAATTTATATATCAACTTGATTTTAAATTCTCATTTTTTAAAATGCATAAAATATTATTTAAAAAATAAATTAATTGCATATTAATTAGTCTTCGAAACTAATGTGTAACGAATTTAGTATTTTTACACTAAAAAAAAAAATTAGAGACTAAAGTTGAATTTAAAGACTCTAGTTATATATAACTTTGAAACCCTCTTTGTGTTTCCCTATTTATATTGTGATTCTATTTTTGCTTTGCAGAATGAGGCACCCACGGGGGTTGCATATACCTCGCAGAACCAATCGGTGGCTGCCTTTGTAGCAGCAGACAAGGTGGCTTTCTATCATTGTGCATTTTACAGCACTCACAATACCCTCTTTGATTACAGAGGCAGGCATTACTATGAATCCTGCTACGTTCAAGGTTCCATTGATTTCATCTTTGGCCGTGGCAGATCCCTCTTCCATGTACGTAATTAATTTTCTTCTTTCTATTTTTCTTTTTTATAAATTGCAGTTTAGTTCTTTTAATTTGGCCCAAAATTAATATCACCTGTTGTGGTTTTTTTGGGTTTTATTTAATTATCACTTAATTAATGTGTGTTATTTTTCATTCAAATTTTATAAAAAGTAATCATGTCAATGTTAACATAACGAACAATCTCATTGTAAACAATTTGTTTCACTTATTTTTGAATAGTTTTATAGTATTTTGAGATAGCATTATATTGAAGATTACAATTTTCAAATATTATCTTAATCCTAACTAAGGTTTTAGATATGAAATTATTCACCGTATAAATGAAACCTATGTTTAAAAATAGAATTATTTATCATTTTAACATTTACATAATTAATTTTGTAAAATTTAAGATAAAAAAAATATCACATTGTAGTTAAATGGTAATCAGACAAATTTGTGAGAAGTCAGATGAGATACTTTGAAGCACAGGGAAAACAAACGGATTATGGATCAAGCCACAAGGATTATTTTTCTTCTAATATTTTGATTGAATGAATGCCCTTAGATTATGGAGTGCATTTTGATGTTGTAGGACACTGAGATATTCGTGATAGATGATAAAAGAGTATCCATTCAAGGGTCAATCACAGCTCAAAACAGAGAAATTGCTTCTGAGAAAAGTGGGTTTGTGTTTAACAAAGGCAAGGTCTATGGTATTGGTAGAGTGTACCTAGGAAGGGCCAAGGGTGCCTATTCTAGGGCCATCTTTGCAAACATATACCTCTCTATGACCATTGCCCCAGAGGGTTGGACCAATTGGAGCTATGATGGTAGCACAGAGTAAGTTTATTTCCATAAATCACTTTCTAACAATAAAGCACCAATATTTTAAAAATAAAATAATATCAAGTTCAATATTTATACGAGATAGCCACAAAACTTTAAGTTGCATTTTAACACTATTGTTTTTTCTAAGTGTCCATATCGTATCATTTCTTGTACAGTGTCAGTGTTCATGATTCTTAACTCTCTGAACTTAATGAAACTGTAGAAACCTATACCATGCGGAGTATAATTGCTTTGGACCTGGAGCTACTACAAATAAACGCGCTTCTTGGGCAAAGCAGCTTAATGACAAAGAAGTTGCTTCCTTCTTGTCTATTGATTACATTGATGGCAAGGAATGGCTACCAGCTTGGCTATAAATTAAATAACTACATAATGATCAGGCACTACTGATCAATGTATATAACTTCTATTCTCTCTCTTTTTTTTTTTCCAATACAATTAAAGGTGCATGGAGGTCTGTACAAAGTCCTTAAACCCCTTGCTAGCTACTAGAATACACTTGGTGGTGACATCCACACGAGAAGGCATTATTTGTGCTTTCTAGTTTGTATTATGCTTAGTTTGAGAAATGCCTTGTGCCTCCTTTTTTGGCTTGTATAAAACCAAAAACATACCAATAATATGTATTAATTTGCTACTTTATAATGAAGAATAGTTGTGAAATATTTATACTTAATTGTTAATTACAAGTAGATGAGGTAATTGTACACCGGCGGTGGACAATTTTTTGTCCACCAACGATGTCCAGATCACAACATGTGACAAAAATAATTTTAAAAATCATTATTCTTATCACGTGTCGTGATCTAGACACCGTTGGTGGACAAAAACTTGTCCACCGTCAGTGGACCAAATATTTTTCCATATGTATTGCATAGGCATGACAAACTTTATAAATAAGGATTTAGAAGTTTTGAAATTAAAAGCCACAAACAATTCCTCCGTCACAATGTATCGCCACCTATCTTGCTCTACAATCACCACCACCTCCTCCTCCTCCTACTCCACTACCATGTCAGCCTCCTTCTCCTCTCCCTATGCCACCATCTGTGCTACCTCCAAAGCCCCCACTGTGCCACCTCCAGCTACCCCCCGATCCCACGGCCATTGCCACCAACAACTCCTCCACCGACCCCAGCATGATGTCCACCTCCAATGCCCCCACATGCAACTCCTCCAGCTCTGCTACCTCTGACAACTCCTCCTCCTACTCTACCATCATCCACCGCCAATGCCTCTGCTTGCAGCATCGGAAAACTGTTTAGCAGGGACCTTGTACTTGATTGAGTTGATGGGATGCTTAAATTTCAATTGTATACATCTGATCATGCAAGTTGACATACTAAAATCCCTAAACGAGTCAGTTTACGAGCTTCTTAATAATCAATATTTTATCTTTGACTAATTATAGAAAGTCGAAGGCCATGACACTTATTTTGACTGTAATGGGTGAGTTTCGATACTTTGGATGAGTAATTTAGTAAATTGATGATATCTGAACTAGTCTTGCTTTAGTATCTATTACCACTATAGGAAACCGTTTTTCAGAAGCAGATAAAGAACAGCGGTCAAATAAAATCGCTGCTATATTCTAAAATTAACAAGCTGTCAAGGCTTTACAACTGTTCTGTAGAAACCTCTGCTATTTTGTTTTCATTTCTCTTTTTTCACTTTATGCCTTGTCAACGGCTGCTTCTTTGGGATGAATTTTGGGTGTTGAGGATACAGTGCAAGCCGTGAATTTTAGGGTTCTGAAGAAATTTGGATTTGGTGTTTTTTATTTTATTTTTATAATTTGATTGGATTAGAAGAAGAAGATAGGTAACTGGAAGAAAAGAAAGAAGAGTAAGAAGAAGAGGGAGAGAAGGGGCCAACACCAGTAGTTTCACCCTATTTTATATTTTTTTTTATTTTCACCCTATTTTAAAAAAAAAATCTTCTAAACTTTGCTAAACACATTTTCTATTCTTGTTTTTTTTAATGAAAATAAAAACAAAAAAAATAAGGAAACCAAACAAACCCTTTTCTTAGGTGCTATTCGATAATATAGTTTGTTTTGTTTTTCATTTCTCAAGTAGTTCTAGTAGAGAAATTCAATTTATTATAATATAAGTTCTTAAATTAAATTTATTTAGAATTCAAAATTATCTTAGTATCCAGTTTACCTATATAATATTGATTTTTAATATAAAAATAAAAAATAAAAAATTCAAACATCATCGATCATGATATCAATAACGTGAGCTCTTAAAATGATAGGCTAGATCCAAACTCAATATCTTACAATATTAGTAATTTAATCCCACTTATATAGTATTGTCAAATTAAGCGACCATAAAAGATTTAACATATTTATGTTCATATATTATATAGAATCAAAAGTTTTTTTTTTGGAGTGTACATGTATTTGATTTAGTGATAAACAAATACTTCTTTAAAGGAGGTGACACAAATTTGAGCTCCCGTAGCTGAAAAGCAATTTTGATCCCCTACAATCTCTTCTTAAAAAAAAAATTATTTTCTAGGAAAATTTGAGATGAAAAATTTGGTCTTAAATTTTTATTTTTTTTTAGAAAATAATATTTTTAAAATAGATTGGAGACAGAGTTGCATCAAATTAGAGATAAACTTTTCTTACCTTCCTGTATATAATTTTTAAATATTGTATAGGGTAACAACTAACAAATTATCTGTGTTTCAATCCAACAATGCTCAATTTCTTTTTACCTCCCTGTCACCTGAAAAAAAAACTCTAAAAATAAGGCAAACCCTTCATATTTAAAACGCATCCTCTATTTTTCCTTCTCCCAAACATAAAAACCAAACTAAAATCCAACATTCCATTAAACACGATCGGCTCCCCGAAAATGGCTTCTTCTTCATCGTTGTAGTTTATAGAAAGCACTTATCTTTTCCATGGGCTTGTTCTGCTTAATGTATCCTACTTCTGGATTGGTTAAAGAACAAGTTATAGACTCTCCTTTGTTAACAGAAAAGTAAAAAATGGTTACCAATCGTACTATCAAGGTCGATATCAATGGCAATGAGGAATTCAAATCAATCCAAGCTGCCATAGATTCTATCCCTGTAGGAAATTCACTGCACGTTTGGTTTAGAGAAATGGAAAAAGAAAGAGAGATAAAAATTGAGATTCTATCGTTTGATTTGATAGAATGAGCATTCTATGAAATATTGTATTCCATTTGTAATAGTCTTAAAATAAAAAAAATCTTAAATAAATAAAAAACTCTGAAGTAAAAAAAAGTATGAATGTAAGTGAAGATTTTGATAAATGAATATAAATACCATTGAAAATATATTTACGAAATTTTTTGAAGAATTATGAAGGTTATATGAGAATTTAAGTTTTGGGGCCAAAATGTAATTTTCTAAAAATTTAAGGGTCAAAATATAAATAATGAAAATTTACAAGGACATTTCTCAAAAATTAAATTTTTACAGAATGGTTCCCTTGACATGATTAAGCAATATGCAAAAGGGAGACGTGGAAATTCAGACTCTCCCCCCAAAAACTCACATTCTCTCTCTAAAAAATCTTAAAATTTCTCTTTAGATTTTTAACTTTTCCGAATTTCAGATTTCGACATCATCACCGCCTACGGATTTAGAACAACGAGAATTAAAAATCTATCTGATTGATTTTTGGAGTTTTGGCTGGAGAATTGCCGAAAAATGGAATATAAATCCTAGGAAGGTAATTTTTAAAACTCTTACATAGAGGTCTCAAATTAAAAATATAACACTATAGATGGATTCAGGAGATGGAAAAACTATAGGATATGAAATTTCTCAACCATCTGACAACTTTTTGTTCGCCGTAAATAGTAAATTCGACCAACATAAATAGTGATTCCGATTGTGTGAATAATATCCATAAGTTGACTAGTGTTGATCAATCTCCTAGAGGTCAAATTTCGCGATTTTAAAGTCATTTTTTAGGTTTTCAAACCCTCCAGACTTGTTTTTGAGGTTCATTTAATCATATTTGACTTAAAAAAATATATTTTGAGGATATCTAACTTGGAACCTTAGTTTTGTGAGTATATAATTCTTTCTATGACTTACCTTGTACTCTTCTTGAACTTTAAATGTATAATTGATTTTGTTTACAAGTTATTTATACTTTTATATATCTTTGTAATAGATTAAATTACCTGATTTGTTTACTATCTAGCATATAGTTCAGGAAGAGTATGGTTTTGAAAATGAATTTTTGAACTCATTGAATATATGATTATAAATGTATTTCTCATCATATGGTAAATAAAATATATTGTGCACGTGGCATTGATATGTAAAACTATAAGATTGTCTTGGAAAAGGACAAGTATATGTGATAACCCTGATTGAAAAGTTTCTAAAAGAATAATTGTATTGAGACTGAAAATTCTGAATTATACTGAAACTTCTATTTTGAACGATATGACATATGTGCAAATAATGATTTATGTAGATGAATTTTATTGGAAACACTGTTTGCTAACAGTAGGTGATGTTAGCTCTAGTGCATCTTGATACATAAGCTAACAAGGGTGATGCTAGCCTCATGTGACGGACAATATACAGAATATGATATGTGAAGGAGAGCGAGATGCCTCCTATCTAGACGAGATGTCGACTATATATATGTGATTTGCCCTCTCTTGCTGTGTACTTGGGAAATGTCCATATTAGAGTCCTTTCGCATGTTTTCTTGAACAGTGGTAGGACAAACTTTAGCTGAAATGCTTAGTTTAGGTAAACCGTACACTGCCAAAGTATGGAAGGGTTTGAACTCTGATATGGTAGTTTTGATATAGGATCCTCCTAATATTTTCATGAGAAATATTTTGATATATATCAATATTTGATTAACAATCATACTGTATCGCATATGGTTTTAGATATCTGAATGTAGTTTGAACTAAAAATATTTGAAATGCGGGTCCCATATGGATGTACCTCTGAACTGTAATTTTTTATATGATAAATTTTAATATATAATTACATTCATATGTTGACTTAAGATGCCATAGGAGGTATTATCTGCTCACTAAGTTGTCAAACTAACTACACCATATTTACATTTTTTTTAGATAAGGATATAGAGTTTGGTCTTGTTGCTACATGATCTACTAGGTGTCACACTCTTTGGGTGAATCTACGTTGCTTCCAAGACTCACAATGTTTAAATCATTTTGTACTTGTATTCTAGAGTATACTTTGAACGTCGCAAACATGATCTCTACTTCTGTTGTAACATATGTATAAAGACTTAGCGTGTATATTTGGTTGTATTGAAAAACTTGTAAACGTATGATATTATTAAAATATGTGATATACTTGGAGCATATATGCAATAAAATAAGAGTAAAATTATTGGCTACTCGTGACAATCGTGTTCTCTTAAATTTAGGCTGACACCAGTGTTTAATGGAAAATCCATTCCTCTATAGAAACTTGGGAATATGATATTCGATTGACACATTCCTAGCCATTTGACAATTAAACCCCTGAAGAAGAGCACCTCTGCGCGTAGCCCCTTTCATTCCTGTCTCGGGTTCTTCAGCTTGTGCTTCTGCTTCGATCTCTCTTTCTGCTTTTGCTCACGGTGTCCATCTCATTCTTGTCCTTCTCTTCTTCTTCTCACGGAGGAGAAAGTTTCGTTGAAAATCGGTTCAAGCATCGTCTTGAAGGTAAAATCCATCCTCCTTTTTTCTTCTTCATTTTACAGACTTGACATTATGACTTAGATAACTTGATTGATTTCAATTTTTTTGGGGTTTATTGGTTGAGTGACTTGGATAGCTTTATCTTTGTCTCTTTCTCATTCTCCAGCAGATCACGTGGCTGACATAAAATTGCCATTCCACACCACGAAGCCCCTCACAAAATCGGGAAGTGTCGAAAGTGACAACACAAGTCTCATTCTGAGGGTCGTGAAAGTCCCATTGGCATAGACCAATCAATAAAGCCCTTCCTCCTCCTCTATCTTACAGTATCACTCTCTCCTCTCACATTTTTGAAGATTCAAATTTTCATTATTTTTCATTTTTCTTGAACCTGGTTCTTTTTGTTCCTCTTAGGAAGTACGAAAAAAGCTTCACCAGGCATTACTCTGCAGTTCCAAAACTACTACTTAGTGTACACTAATTGCTTCAATTTTCTCCAGTGGTGGGAACTGTCAGCGCAGTTCATTTGTAGGAAATTCTTCAGAGCATGCCTTGGGGGTACTTAATTTATACTTGTTTTGATTTTGGCAGTAACTTGATGACCCTTTTTGTGGGTCTATGGTTGATGGAATGCTTATATTCTTATTCAATTTCTTAAAAATATGATGTAAATTGTATTCTTATGTCCACGAAATGAAGGAATGCATGTACACAAGTCATCAAATAAAAGATGTATGCTGGAATTATGCAATCTTAGTTTACTGTTGTCCAAGGTTGATAAAATATTCGCCTCCTTTGCAAGAATTAAAAGTTTTAAGAGTTAAAAAATTGCTAATTCGATTGGATTGTTGGTAAGTGCAAGTGGTTAACTCTTACTATCTAGATGATTTTGTCAGCACTACAACGTATTTTGTTATTCCATAATGGCTTTACAAAATTGGACAAGTTTGATTTGTTTATTAGATTTTCATTTATCTTGATCTTAGCAGGTTGAACTTAACCAAGCAAGCATCAGGAAACAAATCAAACACTGAGTATAAAATTCTTAGTATGGTATGTCATCGCAATGCACAGAAGTACTCCAGAGACCTATCAACACTATTGCAAATTTTCATTATTATTTTGGCATAGGTTAGATAAGGGACTGTGCCAAGGATATTTATTGCTTGCATATTTGGTTGTCAGAGGGCCATAAGAATTTTTGCCTTGGTTGTCAGTTTATGTAGCATTTCCCTCCCTTTTGATAAGTTTAATTAAGCTTCTAGCCATTCTAAAGAATCAAGATGGCTATAGAACAATGGTGCTTCAAACCGTGATGATACCTTCTATAGGTACAAAATGCGAAAAATGATAACCAACATTGAAGGTAGAGGAAATGGTTTTAGGACTAATGTTTGCCATATTTGCTAATAAAAGATGTCTGAAATATTTTGTTTTGGTCGTTTTGATGTACTCTTAAAGTTACTGGTAATTGTCTAAATCTGAATGAAGGCCCATTGGCATGGTTCCCCATGCCTCTTGTCGCTGGTGTTTGATATTATATGTCGTGGGTGTATAAATACTTACTTTAAGCGAGGCATCATATTGGACAAGCGTCGCCATGGTTAAGTTTTTTTTTTTTGTTTTCATTAACTGTTAATTATGTTGTGTGGTTGTCCCAAAAACAAATGTTTTGTGTTAATTTGCATAATATGTAGTTGATTTTTCGAATGCCGAATTTTTAATTTTATTTTCTATTGAGGCACTTTACTCCTATTTGCTGTGTCTTTTTGCTAAAAGAGCCTCAATTGGATTTGAACATAGGAAGAGGCTTCTGCACCAATGAAATTTTACTATCATTTGAACTGTAACTCATATAGGATCTATTGGAGTTGGAGTGTAGATTTATTCTTCTTTTCTTTTGGATATAAATTTTTATTTCAAATAACAAAAAATGCAACAGAAGAGTTAAATTTTATTTTGAATATAAATGTAATCTTAAATTTTCATGAAGGTACTTTTTTTTTTTTAATAGAAGAGGGGGATGAGATGGTGAAATGAAAAGGATAACATAGAAACTCTTCTTTTGAGAGTAGACATTTAAAAACGTGAAATGAAGAATAGATATTCCTTGAGTAATTAATGGGGTACTTTTTTTTTGAAAATTTATATGATTTATTATTTTATTGGTCAAATTAAATTGATAAAAATTTATTTATTTTATAATATATATTAAGATAAGAATTTTTATAATTTAAAATTCAAGGTCTTTTCACCTATACTGTTTTTCCATTCCTTCAATTTTTTTTTCATATAAAACAATAGAATATTATATTACCTCATTCTTTCCGTCACATACCAAACAAGATAATGAGTTTTCATTCCTCCTTTCATTTCCACTTTCCATTTCCACTAAAATTCATTCCATTCAATTAAATAGGCATTAAGTGGGCTATTTAAAAAATAAAATGGCTATTTGGTTTCTATTTTTAAAATTAAAAAAAAAAATTTTTTTCTCTCGGTTTTTAAAGATAATTTTACATTTTAACAAGACAAATAAAAATTGAGATTTTTTCTTAAAAAAGATGAAAAAATAATTTTTATTAATGATTTTCAAAATAAATTATTTATGTTATTTTTATTTTATAATATAATAATAATTTAATTATTTATATATTATAATATTTAGATTATGATTGCACGAGGTTAAATTTTGAATTTTGAAGTTTCAAATAAAATTTCAAAATTATTTCAGGAATAAACTTTATACAAAAAATGTTTAGGTGAAAGTACTAAAAAAATTCTGTTTTTATATTTGCGAAATAGTTTTTAAAATATGTGTTGCAAATTTGCTTAAAAATGAAAAAAAGAAGAATTGAAAGAATCTGTCACGCCCCCACTTTAAGGGCACATGAAACACATACTTTACAAACATATCTTTACTATAAGAGGTATAATACAAACATTCATTATGGAAATAGATATAGATAGGTTTTCTCATGTAAATACAATATACAGACTAAATTTATAAATATAAGAGTAACAATAGAAATAAAGATCTTACCTGTAACGTTCAGAGCATACTCTAGATTACAAGTACAGAATGATTTAAACACTGAAAGCCTTGAAAACAATGTAGGTTCACCCAAAGAGTGTGTCACTTAATTGATCACGTATTTGGAGGACCAAACACTGTATTCTTATGTGAAAAAAAATGTAAATATCGTGTAGTGAGTTTGACAATTCAGTGAGCAGATAATATCTCCTATGACCTTTTAGATCAGCATATAGATGAATTCATATTTTTAAGTTTGTCATAAATAATATAGTCAGAAGTACATCTATATGAAACTCGCATTTCAAATATTTTCATTTCAAAAGATATTTAGTTGAATAAGCTACAGAAAAATATCAAACTTTTGAGATAAAATCATAAATTTTGTTGATGCATAATTAACATACTATATATGCACTGAAAATCTACTCTTTTTACATAATGCTCAAGCATGTCACAATTTTTAATATACTTAATTTACTCGTTTGTTATACACATAGTGACTGATCAACTACAGTCATAATAGGTAATCAGAAAATGTGAGTTAATCGCCCTTTTGCCTCCACACATTACCATTGACTATAGTTTCAATAGGTAATAAGGGAATATGAGTTCATTACCTTTTTGCCTTCTCACATTACCACTGACTACAGTCTCAATAGGTAATCAAGAAATGTAAGTTCATCACCACTGACTACAATCTCAATAGGTAATCAGGAAATGTAAGTTCATCACTCTTCTACTTTCTCACATTACCATTGAATACAGTCTCAATAGGTGATAAGGGAATATGGGTTCATCACCATTTTACCTTCTCACATTACCACTGTCACTCGGTTGGAGTGGCCATCCCCTTGGCTCACTTAGACTAATAGGATGTTCCCTACTCAGTACCGTCTCAAGCCATACAACCTGTTACTATTTATGCCAGTTGAAGTTACTGTTTATGACACTAAAATTTGTCAAATGGCTGAGAAATTTCTTATCTCGGCTTCAAATGTTGAGAAGTTAATTGATGGTTTATAAGCATTTGTTCATGTACTCGATCCAACTACAGCTTAAATAGATTGGACAACAAACAACAGCAGAAAGCGCAAATTGGACTTGGATCTTCATCTGTAACTGTAATAGGACGTGGCCATTGCTCTACCGTTTCTACTTTCTAAGGGTAAACTTGAATACCATCCTTGTTAACCACATGTCCTAAGAAAGTAATTCTACTAAATTAGAATTCACATTTTGAAACTTAGCATATAGTTGATGTTCCCTTTGAGTTTGTAAAACTATCTGTAAATGTTGCTTATGATCCTTTGAATTTGGAATATACTAGTATATCATCAATAAATACAATAAAAATTTGATTTAGGATGACTTAAGTACTATATTCATAAAATTCATAAATGCAGCTTAGACATTTATCAAATCAAATGACATCACTAAAAACTCATAATGTCTATACCGAGTCTTAAAAGTAATTTTTTGGGATATCCTCTTCTCTTATTCTCAATTAATGATACCCAGATCTTAAATCAATTTTTAAAAAATGTTAAGCACCCTGTAGCTGATCAAGCATATTATCTATATGAGGTAATGGGTATTTATTACTCACTACCACTTTATTCAATTATTTGTAATCTATGCATAACCGTAGTGATCAATCTTTCTTTTTTACAAATAGGACTAGAGTACCTCAAGGAGAGTACTATGATGTATAAATATTTTGTCTAACAAGTCTTTAACTAATTTTTTTTAGTTCTTTAAGTTCAGTCGATATCATTCTATATAGGGATATAAAAAATAGTTGGGTTCCAGAAAGTAAATCAATATCAAAATTTATTTCTTGTTGAAGGGGTAATTCAGGCAATTCTTCGGGGAATACATCATAAAATTCTCTAACTACTGGAACTTGATTTATATTGGTATACTTTATATCAACATCTTTTACTACTGCTAAATATCCTTAATACCTTTTTTTGTAATAACTTATGGACTGTTAAAACAGATATTAGATTACTAAATACTTTAGTACGATCTCTTTATATCAAGAAAGAAAATTCTTCAGAAAATTGAATTTAATCACCTTAAGGTGACATTCCAAAATGGCATGGCATGATACCAACCAATTCATTCTTAGTATCACATCAAAGTCTACCATATTTAGACAACCGAGTAAAACTGATATCATATTCAGAAATGATCATATTTGGCATTTGTCTCAATTATTTAAATTTTCTTTTACATTTATCCCTTTCGCTTTTAGGCAGTAATTGATTCATAGATACTTCTTAAGATACCACAATATTCAATCAACTTTACACTAGGAAATTTAGCAAACTTGGAATAAAAAAAAGTTGAGACCCTATACATTCCTCAGCAGCACCTGAAGTATAAATATGTTCGGCTCATATCCACACTAAAGGTCCTACTAAAGAATCCTTTACTCTGTTAGTCACAAGGAAATCTAATACTTTGATTCCAACTTGTCACGTCCATACTTTAAGGACACATGAAACAGATACTTTGCGGATAAATATTTACTATAAGAGATATAATACAAGCGTTTATTATGGAAACATATACAAATATATTCTCTCATGTAAACACTATATAGACCAAGTTTATAAATATCAGAGTAACAATAGAAGCAAGAATTTTACTTGTGGCGTTCAGAGCATATTCTAGATTACAAGTATAGAATGATTTAAAAATTATAAGCTTTGGAAGTAACGTAGGCTCACCTAGAGAGTGTGTCACCTAATAGATCACGTATCTGTAGGACCAAACTCTGTATTCTTATCTGAAAAAAAATATAAATATCATGTAGTAAGTTTGACAACTCAGTAAACAGATAATATCTCCTATAATCTCATAGGTCAGCATATGGATGAAATCATATTTTAAAGTTTGTCACAAAAAATATAGTCAGAAGTATATTCATATGGGACCAAAATTTCCAAAGATATTTAGATGTATAAATTACAGAAAAATATCAAACTTTCGAGATAAAATTATAACTTTTGTTGATGTATAATTAACACACTATATATGCATTGAAAATTCACTTTTTTACATAATACTCACGCATGTCATAGCCCTCAATATACTCAATTCGCTCGATTGCTATACGCATAGTGACCGATCGACTACAATCACAATAGGTAATAAGAGAATATGAGTTCATCACTCTTCTGTCTCCTCACATTATCACTGACTACAATCTAAATAAGTAATCAGGGAATGTGAGTTTATAACCACTCACTATAGTCTCAATAGGTAATCAGAGAATGTGTGTTCATCACCTTCTACCTTCTCACATTACCACTTACTACAATTTTAATAGGTAATCAGGGAATGTGAGTTCATCATGCTTCTGTCTTCTTACATTACCACTGTCACTTGGTTAGATTGGCTTTCCCTTTAGTTCACTTAGGCTAATAAGGCGTCCCTTATTCGGTGCTGTCAAAGCTACTATAAACTGTTTCCAAGATCCTTTGCAAGGGATAGGCAGTCAAATGACTAAGAGCAGGGCGAAGCGGGCTGAAGAAGCTTTACTAGGCTTGATCTTGGATGTGCAGGCTAAAGAGGAAGTTGTTGGGCCAAGTCAAGACATTAAGTGGGCCACACTTTGCAGCCTTGAGGATGACATTAAAGAGAGTAGTTCAAAGGCCTAATAAAGCTTGTTAGATCTTGAAGACAACTAGATCAAATTTCAATTGACTTAAGATGTGTTATGGGCTTTATGTTATAGGTTTTGTTTTGGATATTATTAATATTTGGGCTCATTCTTTATGCTGACCAATTAGTAGTTATGGGTTTGTTTTTTGTTAGTTTAGTTGGGCCAGATAACTAGTGTTATTTGGGCCATATTATATTAGAAATTCAATTAGGAGTTTAAGGCCTTCTGACTTTCCTACTAGGGTTAGGATTGATTACCTATATAAGAGTTCTTTAAGTTCATGTAATTTAGACTTTTGATGATTCATAAAGATTGAAGTTTCTCCTAAAGTGAGAGCTTCCCTTAGTTCTTGGGCAAAGAACTGAATCCGATCTTATTGAGACAACTCGTGGCGAAAAATAACATACTGATATTAGTATCCCTCATATTTTTCAAATTCAGTTCTTAGAGTTGTCATTGTCTGAAAATTGGTTCTTATCATTCTTAATTCACTTGTTTTCTTTGATAAGTTTGTTGATCAGGTTCTTGTTTAAGAGCTTTAAGGGAAAGAGAGTAAATTTGAGAGCAAACACGTGAAATTTGTGAGAAAACCATGAGTAGTGAAATAAATCAACTTAAAATTGATCTTAAATTTTACATGAAGGCAGTTTAGGAGCAATTTAAGTTGATACATACGAAGTTGGATAATCTTCACTCACTATCTAAACCTAAGCTTACGAAACAGTTTGACTTTGGTGAGGATAATAGGGGACATATGGAGAGTAAAAATTCTAGGGATAATGAGATGCCACCATTGGAGAATTGTAATAATATGGAGATTAGTAAGCTAGTGAATAGAGAAGTATTGGTTATTAGACGTGCTCTTAATATGCAGCCTAATGATGATATTGATGATGAACAGTGTGAGAACATCTTCCAGACCAGGTGCCATGTGAATAACAAGGTATGTAGCTTGATTATTGATAGTGGGAGTTGCACTAATGTAGCTAGTATGTTGATGGTTGATAAATTGGGTCTACCCACATTCAAACATCCTAAGCCATATAGGCTAAGATGGTTGAATGATAATAGAGATATATGGGTGACAAATCAGGTTTGGGTATCCTTTTCTATTGATAACTACAAAGATGAGGTGCTTTGTGATGTAATACCAATGCATGCTGGACACTTGTTGTTGGGGCGTCCATGGAAATTTGATAGAATGGTTAATTACGATGGCAACAAGAATTGATATACATTAACCATACATAAGAGAACCTTTATTCTGACACCTCTAAAACCGGTTGAGGCTTTTACTGATCAAGTGAGGATTACAAAAGAGTGTAAGTTAAGAGAAACAAAAGAGAAAGAGACAAAAGGAGAGTATGGCCAAAATAGAGAGTGAGAGAAAAGAGAGAGAGGTTGAGACATGTGAGCAAAAAAAGAAAGAGAGTAAGGCCAAAATTGAAAGTGAGAGAAAAGACAGAGAGGTTGAGACATGTGATCAGAAAAAGAAAGAGAGTTGTGAGCTAGAAAAAGAGAAAAATAATAGAGTGAGTGTTTTTGCACTAAAAAGTGAGGTGAATAGTGCTTTGGTATGCAAGCCAAACCTCCTTGTGCTCATGTACAAGGATATTTATTTTACTAACACTCCTAACCTATCTTTGCCTAGTATGGTTGTGTCTTTGTTACAGGAATTCACTGATGTTTTTCTTGAGAAGATTCCACATGGACTACCATCTTTGGGAGGCATTGAGCACCAGATAGACTTTGTCCCTAGATCATCCATCCTTAATCGACTTGCCTACCGAGCTAATCCTGAGGAGACTAAGGAAATTCAGAGGCAAGTAGATGACCTAGTTCAGAAGGGATTCGTGAGGGAGAGTCTTAGTCCCTGTTAGTACATGTTATTCTTGTGCCTAAAAATGATGGTACTTGGCATATGTGCGTAGATTGCAGAGCCATCAAAAAAATCACTGTAAAGTATAGACATCCAATTCCTAGATTAGATTACATGCTTGATGAGTTGTATGGTTCTAGTGTTTTTACTAAAATTGATTTAAAAAATGGCTACTATCAAATTCGCATGAAAGAGGGAGATGAGCAGAAAACTACTTTTAAAACTAAGTATGGTTTATATGAGTGGTTAGTAATACCCTTTGAGTTGACCAATGCACCCAGTACCTTTATGAGATTAATGAATCATGTTTTACGTGCTTTCATTGGAAAGTTTGTGGTAGTTTACTTTGATGATATTTTAGTATATAGTCAAAATCTTGATGCACATGTCTTGCATTTGCGTGCTGTTTTTGATGTGCTTAGGGAGCCTAAATTGTATGCTAACATAAAAAAGTGCACGTTCTGTTCTGATTCTGTAGTGTTCCTTGGTTTTGTTGTTAATTCTCATGGAATTAGTGTGGATGAGGACAAGGTTAAGGAAATCCGAGATTGGCCTACACCTAGGAATGCTAATGAAGTTAAGAGTTTCCATGGTTTAGCAAGTTTCTATAGGCGGTTTGTAAAGAATTTCAGTACTATTGCTACACCCCTAAATGAACTTGTTAAAAAGAATGTTGTCTTTAAATGTGATGATTTGCATGACAAGTCATTTAAAACTTTAAAGGATCTTTTGACTAATGCACCCTTACTGTCATTACCTAACTTTGATAAAACTTTTGAAATTGAATTTGATGCTTCTGGAGTTGGTATAGGTGCTTTTTTGATGTAGGATTCTAAACTGATTGCATACTTTAGTGAAAGGTTAAGTGGGGCAGCGCTAAACTATCCTACTTATGATAAGGAGTTATATGTATTAGTGAGGACTTTACAAACTTGGCAACATTATCTATGGCCAATGGAGTTCATTATCCATTAAGATCATGAGAGGTTGAAATTCTTGAAGTCTCAAAGTAAGTTGCATAAGAGGCATGCTAAGTGGTTAGAATTCATTGAGACATTTTCTTATGTGATTAAGTATAAAACTAGAAAGGAAAATGTGGTAGCTGATGCATTGTCTAGAAGATATGCGTTATTGACATTTTTGCATGCTAAGTTGCTTGGGTTTGAATACATTAAAGACTTGTATGCTAATGATGTTGATTTTGGATCCGTTTGGAATTCTGTGATAAGCGTGCTATTGATGGTTTCTATAGACATGAAGGCTACTTGTTTAAAATGAATAAACTTTGTGTGCCTACGTGTTCTATGTGTGCCTTATTAATTAAGGAGAGTCATGGTGGAGGTTTAATGGGGCATTTTGGAGTGACTAAAACTTTAGAAATTCTGCATGAACATTTTTATTTGCCTCGCATGAAACATGATGTCATTTCGTTTTGTGCTAAGTGTGTGGCATGTAAACAAGCTAAGTCTAAGGTTATGCCACATGGTCTTTTTACTCTATTACCTGTACCTACACAGCTTTGGCTTGATATTTCTATGGATTTTGTGATAGGATTACCGAGGTCTCAAAGTGGTAAAGATAGTGTTTTCATGGTTGTTGATAGGTTTAGCAAAATGGCTCATTTCATTGTATGTGCTAAAACCAATGATGCAACACACATAGCTAATTTGTTCTTTAACGAAGTAGTGCGTTTGCATGGGTTTCCTAGAACAATAGTTAGTGATAGAGATGTTAAGTTCTTAAGTCATTTTTGCCGTACTCTATGGGGTAGATTAGGGACTAAACTTCTATTTTCTACTGTTGCACACCCTTAAACATATGGGTAAACTGAGGTAGTTAATATGACACTTACTACACTTCTACGTGCTATTATGTCAAAAAATTTGAAACATTGGGAAAGAGTTTTACCACATGTTGAGTTTGCTTACAATAGATCTGTGCATTCTACTACTGCTTATAGTCCTTTGAAATTGTTTATGGCTTTAATTCTCTAACACCTTTGGATATTTTACCTTTGTCTACTAATGAGTTTGTTAACTTGGATGGTAAGTAAAAGGCTGAATATGTAAAGGATTTGTATGCTAAAGTTCGAGCTAACATTGAGAGGAAGAATAAGCAATATGCAACGCAAGCCAACAAGAGCCGAACAAAAGTTGTATTTGAACCTGGTGATTGAGTTTTGGTACATATGTGTAACATCCTAAGCTTTTAATAAAGTTAGATAAATTTAAGGATGAGTAGAAAATACATATGACAAGTGATTAAGATGCTTAGTTATATGATTTTAAAGCAAGTATAAAATAGGTGACATAGTTAATGTTGAATCACATAAATAAAAATTCTTAGGATTATAATGGATGGAAAGAGAACATAAATACATCTTTTTAGACATTACTAGTCTAGGATTAGTGATAAATTAAGACATATATGAACAAGGATTAAAATTTGTAGTTGATGACAATAAAGACTTTACAAAAAAATGTAGTATCATTTCATGGTTAGAAGTAATAAAAATAAAATATTTTTAGATCATAAATTAGAGGAACATGATACAAATATATTCCTTAGGATGTTACTAATTTAGGATTAGGAAAATAATAAGGAAGGAAGAAGCATTATGTGATGCTATATAAATATATATACATATTTCCTTTCACCTCCACCATACAAATTACATCATACATTTACACATGCAAAGGAGAAGCTTTATGTATATATATTTTCCCATGCATGCAAGTGAGGATGTGAATCAATACACAAGCAACGTTGGTAGGTTGAAAAGAAAGAAAAAAAAGAAACCAGCAACTTTGGGTGGGTTAAAGACACACATGCACGTAGGAAATGCAAGCTGAAATAACACCATCCCTTGCTCCTAAATCAAGCAGAAAGACACTCCCACTTGGCAGCAGAAAACGTGCCCCAACATGCAGCAGAAAACATGTCCAACCTTGCCCCAAAAATCCAGCAAGAACATGCCCCAATAGGCAGCAGACCAGCGCCATAAACAAGCAAAAAGAGACATCCCAAAGCCAGCAAAATCAGCTCCACATCAAACAGCAAAAAAACACTCACATGGCAGAATCTTCACACCCACCGTGCTCTACAAAGACAAGCAGAAACACACACCTTCTGCTGCAGCTTCACACCAGGAAAACAGAGCTTCATGCAATAGTTTTTTTTGGCAGCCTAGGTCTCTCTCATGTGTAAAACGCCCACTCCCTCACTGAGCACATTAGAATGCATGAAAACCCACGTGGAGACAGCAGAAAAAAAACCTGGTCCTTTCCCTGCAGAACCAGGGAATCCTTTGCACCCATGGCAGCCACCTCCTTGCATTCAAAAATGGTGCAGCAGAAAACACTCAAGCTTGATTCACGCTAGTGGGAGAAATAAGAGAGGGAAGAGGTCCAAAAACTGAAGAGGAAGAGGAAGGAAGAGGGATAGGGTGCTAGCAAGAAAAAGAAGGTTGAGAGAGGAGGAAGATAGTGAAGGAAACTAGGAAACAAATGGAGAGTTGTCTTCCCTCACCATAAGGCAGTGAGAGTGAGAGTGATTGCTGAGGTTTGAAGCCTTCATCAACCCATATTTGGTGCAAGAAACATGGCTAAGTTGCAAAGGAAACCAAGAGGAGAAGCTGCAAATTGAGAGCCATAGGAGTAGGTTTACATAAGGTAAGTCTGACTCCTTATAAAAATCCGGTTTTAAGTTTATTAGGTTAAATTTCAAGCCTGCATGGAGGACTTTTTAACTAAATTATGAAAATGTGTTAAACATATAAGTTGTAATCATTTGTCTTAGCTTTCCAAATCATTAGGAATCACATCAATCGGACATAAAATGAGAGAGTTATATTCCATGGAGTGATGAGAGGTCAAAATCAGGTCTGGAATCCAGGCTGGTGAAGAATAGCTTCTATTTTCGAATTTTTGGGACTAATACATAAGGAATATGAAGTCATGGTTAAAATTAAAGTTGTAGATATATTTCTCACGGTCACATAGCCACTAGAATCACAAAATTTTGAGTCCATATGAGTGAGTTAGGGTCTGATTATTGAGTAAAGGTCATAGAAGATAGAAGAGTTAGGTTGAGAAAATAGAAACCTTTTTTGCACCCAAAAATATTGGCTTAGTAAATTTAGTAAATGACCTTTAAATTCTCTAATTTTTGGTGATCAGAGTCTTATAATATTCATAATCAATTTTGAAAATTTTAATGATTTTTGAGAACCTACAACTAGGTCTTCTACAATTAAAATTGTGTTGAGGACAATTTCCTAGATAGCTTAGGCAGTTGATGGAAAGACAAAATTTTGAAGGGGTTAGATGTTGAAATTTTGTATAAAATTTTTATGACAAGTAAAGGGATCCTAATTAATAATCCTACCAAATTGTAGAAAATTATGGGTAGGTTAAGACATATAATAAAATGTATAAATTTGGTAGTTTGAAAATGAGGTAGAACAAGCCATAACCGGGGATAGCCTTAAAACGTGGGTTATTTGAGGGGACAAAAGAATTAGTTTTTTATTTGAAATTTTTATGGTGATTATATAACATGTCTAGGATCATATAAAATATCATGAATTTTGAAGTAGTTTTACTAATCCAAATGGATGTAAAACAGAATAGAAATGAAACTGAAATTAAATTGTATTGTCCTGGGTATGGAGGTCATTTTTGGAGCTGAATGGAAGATTTAAGGGCTGCGAAAATTATTAAATAAAACAAATATATAAAGGTTCCTCCATACAAAATTGTAGAATTTTTAGAGGACTTTTGTTATATTTAATAACAACCCCAAATCTCAACAAAATCATAGCTTTGTTTTGAGGAGCAGAAGCTCTTAAACTAGGTATTTATGGCTTTAGGACCTAATATGCATGCATTAACCAAGAATTCTTGTATGTTTTAGTTTGAGTTGCTGGTAGTAACCTTGGCAGCCTTGGAAATGAAGTGATTGTGCTGGAATTGAGGTAGCTAACTTTTCCTTAAAACACTCTTTATGCTTATGAACTTGAATTTATGAATTTTCACTGATTGCCTGACTTTTATGCCATGATGAATGATGGTCTAAAGATATGTTATGTATGCATTCTCAAGAATTAAGGGGGTGCACAAAAGGGTGCCAAGTAAGCCCCATTTCCCTCACAATTGGCAAATAATAGGAGATGCATAGCCCTTTGCAGGTATGGCCATATTGACTGCATTGGGTAAGTAGACCATGATGTTATGAGTCCCTAGTGTGACCAAGATGCCGTATGTATGATGTATGGTCAGTGCTTTTGTTTTAGTGAAATAATTTGAGATGTTTTAAGGAATGGAATGTGCACTATTTTTCTGAAAAATTTGCTAACTATTGAGATTGTCATCTCACTTTTTGTGTCCACATAATTACATTCTAGGTACTCCAGCCAGAAGTGAGCAATAGGGGTCTCAAAGTTGACTCATATGATTATGAATGTATCTCCTTTAGTTATGTAATATTTGTGAGGGATGGCATAGTTGAGTGCCAAGCCCTTGTTAGACAACTTATAATATGATGTAATATAAGTTATGGACTGTACCCCTTTCCTTTATGGCATGACATCCTTTATGTTGTAAGTAATGCATAGCATGCTTAGGTAGTTGCCTAGATGGAATTGAATTTTGAAAATGCTTGGGATATCCTGAAGCACTTATATGCTTATGCAAGAAAGATTACAAATGATATAAATGAATAGGTAAAATTATGGGCTAGTTAGACATTGCCAAAAATTTATAAATAATAAGGAACATTCTACGATTTAGATATATGAAAATGACGCTAGTAGTTAGGTGCTACAATATGTGCAAAGAGAGGTTCCCAATTCAAAGAAAGTCTAAGTTACGTCCTAGGGGAGATGGACCTTTTCAAGTCTTGGAGCGAATCAATGACAATGCCTATACGATTGATTTACCTAGTGAGTATGGCAATATTAGTGCTACATTCAACGTTGCTGACTTGTTTTTATTTGATGTAGGTGATGCCTTTGATTCGAGGATGAATCTTTTCGAGAAGGGAGGGAATGATGGAGATCAAGGTGCTGTCAAAGATACTATAAACCGTTTCCAAGATCCTTTGCAAGGGATAGGCAGTCTAATGACTAGGAGCAGGGCGAAGCGGGCCAAAGAAGCTTTATTGGGATTGATCTTGGATGTGTAGGCTAAAGAGGAAGTTGTTGAGCCAAGTCAAGACATCAAGTGGGCCACACTTTGCAGCCTTAAAGATGGCATTAAAAAGGGCAATTCAGAGGCCTAATAAAGCTTGTTGGATCTTGAAGATAACTAGCTCAAATCTGCATTAACTTAAGATATATTATGGGCTTTATGTTATAGGTTTTGATTTGGATATTATTAGTATTTGGGCTCATTCTTTATGCTGGCCAATTAATAGTTTAATTATGGGTTTATTTTTTGTTAGTTTAGTTGGGCCAGATAACTAGTGTTATTTGGGCTATATTCTATTAGAATTCCAATTAGGATTTTAAGGCCTTCTGACTTTCCTACTAGGGTTAGGATTGATTGCCTATATAAGGGTTCTTTAAGTTCATGTAATTCAAACTTTTGATGATTCATAAGGATTGAGTTTTCTCCTAAAGTGAGAGCTTCCCTTAGTTCTTAGGCAAAGAACTAAATCTGATATTATCGAGGCAACTCGTGGCGATTAAACATCTATTGAATTTTCAAGACTATCCCTTCTTTCGCCAAACACTCTGTTTCTTGGTTTAGGGAAACATATCAATTTTAATAGGTAATTAGGGAATGTGAGTTCATCATGCTTATGTCTTCTTACATTACTACTGTCACTTGGTTAGATTGGCTTTCCCCTTAGCTCACTCAGGCTAATAAGGCGTCCCCTATTTGGTGCTGTCTCAAGCCATACAACCCGTCGATATTCATCAATGCACACACACACACAAATATATATATATATATATATATATATATATATATATATATATATATATATATATATATATACACACACACACACACACACACACATATATCCATCAAATGCAATACATAATTATCAAACAACTCGCCATGAGTTTTATGCTTGTCATTCAATTACATTCATAATATGACATGCATAATTTTCATGTCCAATGAGTAATAATCATTTTTTTAAAAGCAATAATTAAACATATACTATTCTTAAACTTATACCGACTAGTAATCAATGATGACCATATAATCCCTTCTCGTTATCAAATAAATAAAATTAATTTCATATGCTGGATTAGGTTCACATTTATAGTTCAAGAATAGCATAAAGAAATAATAGTAAGAATTATCTACTTATAGGATAAGACTCTAGATTGGATAACCCCAAAATCCTATTTTTTAATCTAAATTTGACCAAATAGCCCTTAAAAGTAAGTCTGGAGGGTCCAAAAACTTAAAAAATGACTCTGGGAGCTCGATCAACACCAATCAACCAATGATCATTATTTATGGCCGAGAATACTGTTCACATAAGCCAGAATCACTATTCATGTTGGCGGATTTACTGTTCACACCTATCGGAATCACTACATCGATCGGTGCTACTATTCATGATATCAAAAGTTGTGAAATGGTTGAAAACTTTCTTATCCTATAGGTTAATCTCATGAATCCATCTACAATGTCATATTTTTAATTTGAGATATCTAAATATGAGTTTTAGAGCTTATCTTTTTATAAGATTTTTTTAATTCTGATCTGTGACGATTCTGCGACCGATTTGAAAAATTATTTGCCTAATATAGTAATACTCTTCGTCCTGAATTCAGTGGTACCCTTAGTTTTGAGATTGAAAGCTCAAAGGTACTCCATATCTAGAGAGAGAAAATGAAGAGAGATAAAGTTACTATTCATACTATTTATTCGTCCCGAATTTTTTTAAAATAATAATGGAGGGACCAATTGAAAATTTACTAATTGTTAGAGGAATCTTTATAAATTTTATTATTTACATTTTGACCCCTAAACTTTTAAGAAATTATAATTTGATCCCAAAAATATTAATAAGTTTTCATTTTCATCCTTAAAATCTTTTAATTACATCTCTACTCTTTTATTTTTTTTAATAATTCATACATAAATGAAAATTAATAAATCTTGGGGGTGTTATAGAATCCTTTCCAATAACTAATTTCAACTTAGAATCAACAATTGAATAACATTGATTGCCATTTTGGTACATTTTGTTCGCAGAGAAAAGGTAGTCATTCCAAAGAGAAAGCCCTATATATTCATGAGAGGAAATGGTAGAGGAAGAATTGCTATAGTTTAGTCTTTCTGAAGATAATGTGGCTGCTACCTTCAAGGTCGAAGCCCATAACTTCATTGCCTTTGGAATCAGCTTCAAGGTTAGTTATTCATATTTATATAGAATAAACAAACAATTTTCACATTAAATTTATAGATCAACTTGATTTTAGATTCTGAATTTTCTTTAATGTACAAGATAATATTTAAAAAAATAAATTATTTGTATATTAGTTCTTAGAACACTTGACAAAAAGACTAATTAGTAATGAACTTAATATTTTTATATTCAAGAAAATTTATTGATTGAAGTTAAATTGATTTGCAAGCCTAAAGATTAAATTGTTAATTTAATTCTATTTATAGATAACTTTGAGATCTTCTTTTTGTTTCCCAATTCATATTGTGATTCTATTTTTGCTTCGCAGAATGAGGCACCCACAGGGATTGCTTAATTATACCTCACAGAATCAATCGGTGGCTGCCTTTGTAGCAGAAGACAAGGTGGCTTTCTATCATTGTGCATTTTATAGCACTCACAACAACCTCTTTGATTACAAAGGCAGGCATTACTATGATTCTTGCTACATTCAAGGTTCTATTGATTTCATCTTTGGGCGTGGGAGATCTTTCTTCCATGTACGTAATTAATCTTTCTCTTTCTATTTGTATTTTTTTTTTCCGTAAATTGCAAATTAATTCTTGTAGTTGGCCCAAAATTAACGTCTCCTATTGTGGTTT
This sequence comes from Gleditsia sinensis, assembly GCA_037074535.1. Taxonomy (NCBI): domain Eukaryota; kingdom Viridiplantae; phylum Streptophyta; class Magnoliopsida; order Fabales; family Fabaceae; genus Gleditsia; species Gleditsia sinensis. Next base: position 20,296,233 of record CM073475.1, read on the forward strand.
ATGTTTTGTTTAAATACCACTCAATCAACGTGTGTTATTTTTTACTCAAAATTTTATAAAAATAATAATCAAGTGAATGTTAAAATAATAAACAATCTCATTGTAAACAATTTTTTTCAATTATTCTCGAATAGTTTTAGGAGTTTTGATGCAATTACTAGCATTAAGCCGAGAATCGTAATTTTTAAATGTCACTTTATTCCCAACAAAGTTCTCAAACATGAAATTACTCAAGGTATAAAACAAAACATACTTTTAACAATAAGATTGTTTATCATTTTATCTTTTACATAATTATCTTTGTTTAAGTTAAGATAAAAAAAATCAAATTTTAATTAAACGCTAACCGAACAAACTAGTGAAAAGTGGGTGAGACACTTTAAAATACACTTTTAACAATAGATTTGTTATCATTTTACCTTTTACATAATTGTTTTTGTTTAAGTTAAGATAAAAAATATAATATTGTAATTAAACGGTAATCGAACTAATAGGTGGAAAATTCCGATGATACACTTTTTAAAGCACGAAAAAAACAAACTGATTATGGACCAAACTGCAGGAATAATTTTTCTTCTAAGATTTTGATTGAATACCCATTGACTATATGGTGCATTTTGATGTTGTAGAATGATAAGAGTCAAATTATTGTATTTTTGTTATGATTTAAATATTGATATTTGTGTGAAAATTGTGTTTATTTGATTATTTAATCCACAAATGTCATTTCACGGGTATTTCGTGTTTAAAGTGCAATTTCAGGTAAAATCATAATTTTGGAGAAGTTTGGGACAAATTCCAATGACTGGGATTGAGTGAAAATCAAGAAAATCAAGTTTCAAGGTTTGGAATTCTCGCCGCAGCGAGAATACTGCAGCGAAATTTTTCCGAGAGCGCGAATTTTGAAGGATTCAGAACTGGCCGCTGGCGAGACCATTTGGCTGCCGGCCAAATAAATCTCGTCGCCGGCGAGATCCTGAAAATCAGCATTTCACTTTTTTCCAGAAAGCTCGCCGCGGCCAGAATATTTGAGCCGCCAGCGAGTTTTGTCAGAAAACGTGTTTTGTATGTCATTTTTTTTTTCCAAAATTTCCCCCAAAACCCTAGACCTATATATATCATATGATAGAGAAAGAGGGGACGGCGGAAATAGACAGAGGAGAGGCGTGTTTGGAGGAGAGGAAGCCATTTTGGAGAGAAAGCTTGGATAATCTTGAAGGATCATCACCATTGTTGCTGCCAAGTGTTCATCTCCAAGAGTTCTTCATCTATTCTCCTTAACTTGCTTTTTCTACAGTTTATTCCGAATTTGTATTGATGTATTCAATTGAGATAATAGTTGTTCTTATTTCCATTATGAACTAATTCATTTTTGCTAAGGCTATGATGTAGTTGAATCAAGAAACTCTGATTTCTTTGGTTATGGTTATATGAGTTCATTGTTTTCAAGTTGAGTATTTATTTCCATGCTTAATGCTTCTAAATTTCTGGCCAAGATTTAGATGATTTGCTACATTATATTGAGATCGAGAGGAGATGTGTAATAAATGGTTCTTGTGATAAATACCATATGTTGAATGCGAGTGTGAGAACTAATGCATGATGTATGTGGTTCTTCTAAAAATTCCATAGATCATAATGTGCTTGTTTGTGATTAAATCTTCATAGAAATATAGTTGATTATCATAGATAAGTAATTCTAATATAACTTGAGAGAGAGTATTAGATAAGTTTGAGGTTTTCAACCATCACTTTTAGCTTTGATTATTATATAACATAACTTGAAATCGGATTGAATTGATTCAGGGAAATCAAATGCCTTAGCGTTTTTAATCATTTGTGAACAACATTCAATTGTGTTCTTTGCATTTATTTGTAAGTTAATTTGTCTCTTAAACAATTTCAACAATTTGGTTTTCAGATAAAATTAGGATTAGTCAATTTCAGTACTTAGTAACGCCATTCCTTGTGGGTTCAATATCTGTACTTTTGTACACTTTATTACTTGAACGATTCGTACATTTGCGAAAATACGCATCAAGTTTTTGGTACCGTTGCCTGGGAATGGTTTGATTATTAATATCGATACTACCTAATCTTAGTTCTAATTTGAAGTTAATTTTCTTTATCATTGTTTTAGTTTTATTTTTATTTTAAATTGAGTTTGTGAGTTGTGTTGAACATTTGTTCATTTAGAGTTGTTGCTGCTTGTTTGCATTATTTATTTTAGTCATTTCTTGCAAATTTTTCAGTTGTTTATTTTGCTCTTTTATTTTATTTATCATAAAAGAAAAAGGGGTAACTTTGTGTTGTGTGAGTGCTTATTGATTTTTAGGTTGTAGGAATTTTGTATGCGACGTGCAAGAAGCCTTAACCTTCTTCCATTTGATCCGGAAATTGATCGAACATATAGGCGTCTGAACCGAGAGAGAAAGCGTTCAACCTCAGCTCCTAATAGACAATCAGCCATGGATCCACAATTTGTTGAGGGAGGTGGAAATCGTAGAGCTTTGAGGGATTATGCTGCGCCTAATGTTGCTGGAACCACTTCGGGTATAAGGAGGCCAATTGTTCAAGCCAATAACTTTGAGATAAAACCATCCTTTATCCAAATGGTTCAATCAAATCAGTTTGGGGGAATGTCAAAGGATGATCCAAATGCACATATTGCTTACTTTCTGGAGGTGTGTGATCTTTACAAGATAAATGGTGTGTCTGAAGATGCCATAAGATTAAGAGTTTTTCCTTTTTCACTTCGGGATAGAGCCAAGGAGTGGCTAAACTCATTACCACCGGGATCAATTACAACATGGAATGAGTTAGTTCAGAAGTTCTTGTCCAAGTTCTTTCCTCCTGCTAAGACGGCAAAATTACGGAATGAAATCACATCTTTTACACAGTATGATCAAGAATCATTGTATGAAGCTTGGGAGAGATTCAAAGAAATGTTGCGGAAGTGCCCACATCATGGTATACCGATTTGGCTGCAAGTTTCTACATTTTATAATGGGTTGGTTTCAAACTATCGGGCAATGATTGATGCTGCATCTAGAGGGTCTTTAATGGGAAAAACACTAGAGGATGCTCATAAGTTGTTAGAGATTATGGCAGAAAACAACAATTAGTGGCATTCAGAGCGGGTAACTGCAAAAAGACCAGCAGCAGTGCATGAAATTGATTCAGTGACTGCTTTGTCAGCTCAAGTTGCTACTCTTTCAAGAAAGGTGGATTCTTTGTCATCCAAGTTCGAATCCAAACGAATTGCAGAATGTGATTTATGTGGTGGAAATCATGCTAGTATCGAGTGCCAAGTTGGAAATCCATTTGCTTCACCAAATGTTGAACAAGCCAATTATGTTTCAAATTTCCAAAGACCTCAACATAACCCATATTCAAACACCTACAATCCAGGTTGGAGGAATCATCCAAATTTGTCATAGGGAAATAACCAAGGGGGATTCAAACCGTCATCATCTTCCTACCAACCCCAAGAGAAGAAACAAACAGATTTAGAAGAAATTTTAGGGAAGTTCATTGAGGAGTCAAGAACAAATTTCAAAAATCAAGAGGCAAGCAACAGGGACATCCAAAACCAACTGGGGCAGCTTTCAAAGTAGATTGCAGAAAGGTCTCAAGGATCGTTGCCAAGTGACACAATAAATCCCAAGGAGCATGTAAAGGCTATCACATTGAGAAGTGGTAAAGAAGTTGAATGGCAGAAGAAATCAGAGTAAAAGGTGGAAGAATCTAAAGAAAAGCCATCAACATCCCAAGATGTTCAACCTTCTCCATATGCAAAATATGAGCCTCCTATCCCATATCCTCAAAGATTGCATAAGAAAAAGCTTGATAATCAATTTGGTAAATTTTTGAAATTTTTTAAGAAATTGCATATTAACATTCTTTTTGCAGAGATGTTGGAACAAATGCCCAAGTATGCAAAATTCATGAAGGAAATTCTATCAAAGAAGAGGAAGCTGGGAGATTATGAAACTGTCATGCTAAATGAGGAGTGTAGTGCAGTTCTTCAAAGAAAACTGCCACAGAAATTGAAAGACCCAGGGAGTTTTACTATACCTTGTACTATAGGAAGTTGCAATTTTGATAAAGTCCTATGTGATTTAGGAGCAAGCATTAATTTGATGCCACTTTTTGTTTTCAGGAAACTAGGCCTGGGAGAAGTGAAGCCTACTTCAATTTCTCTACAATTAGCGGATAGATCGGTGAAATATTCTCGAGGGGTAATTGAGGATGTTTTAATTAAAATTGACAAATTTATTTTTTCTGCAGATTTTGTGGTTCTTGACATGGAGGAAGATAGAGAGATACCGTTGATATTGGGGAGACCGTTCCTTGCAACTGGAAGAACATTGATTGATGTTCAGCAAGGAAAACTCATTCTAAGGGTGCAAGATGAACAAGTGACTTTTGATGTTTTTGAAGCAATGAAATCTCCAAGTGAGGTACATTCTTATTTTCAAATTAACACCCTTGACAGGTTAATCTCAGAAAATTTTGAGGAGAGAACTCCATTGCTACCAATAAAAGCTTGCCTTGTGAAATCTACAACAATTGAGGAGGAAGATGAGGTAGTGAGACAATGTTCAGAATTACTGGTAGCACTTGATGAATATTTGTTCAGTGATAAAACATTCAAGGAGTTGGGAACAAATGGAACTCCAACCTCAGTGGTCAAGAAGGAAGCTAACAAGATTGAGCTAAAGCCACTACCATCCCATCTAAGGTTAAAAAAAAACCTACGTTCACCGCTATTTTTGTTTCTTACATTGAAGACAATGTAAGGTTTTGGTTGGGGGTGTGATAAACGGTACATTTTTTTTAGTTTTATTTTTTGTCTCATTTGCATTTTACTTGTTTTAATTTGCATATTGATGATAATAGTGTGATTGTGATAACACGTAGCTTTTAGAAGACATTAAATTTTGCTTCGGTTTAAAGATAATTTCAAATGTTGATTTTACCTAATTGGCGACTCTTTTGGTATGTGGTATGATTTGGTTGATTAGTCTAAATGTTTAGAGAAGTCTTATGTGTGAATTTTTCATGGACATTTTTGTGATCTCAACAAACTCTAGAACTCAGTTGAAAACCTCTTGAGGCGAAATAATTTGGAATTGCACTGTTTAGGATATGATAAACGCCATTTTTGGATCGATTGTGCCATTTTTAAGTCTACCTTGTTATTCTTATATCACTAGTTACCTCTTTGCGCCTATTTAAATATATTGTTAGCCTTATTTTTCTTTCTTTTTGCCTTCTATAACCTACCTTTTATTTAGCCAATATATATATATATATATATATATATATATATATATATATATATATCATTCTTACCTTATTTGTTAAGAGCACTTAATTTTGAACACAAACTTTTCAAGAGCAATTGGAGTAAGGATGGAATAAATAAAATAAAAAATAAAAATAAATAAATAAATAATATCTTCCACATATATTGGAAGAAATTGGTTGGGGGTTATCTATTGTAAAAAAAAAGAGCCTTCACATTCTAGTAAATAAAAGAGTGTTAGTGATGGATGTACTGAGGTGAATGATTGAGGAAGAATTTTGTTTATCTTTGGAAAAATAGGATATGATTGGAAGAAACAATGTGGGTTTAATGGTGTTACTCTTTTACTTAATTGGTTGTGTTTAATCTAATAAGTTCTCTTATTTGTATTTTGACACTTCCCGTTTTTTCTTAACCAAATACCTAAGCCTAACATTACAAGCCTCATGAAGTCCTATTGATCCAAAATGGTGTATTTTTCCTTCATTAGTGGAGAGAGGTTTGAAAAGTGAGCCTATGGAGTTTGAGATTTCACCTTTTAGTTTGTGAATGTTGTGCATAATATTATCTAGGCATTATGACTATTGGTTTGTGGTTTGATGGATGTTTGAGAGTCAATAACAAAAGTGACATTGGCATTTGAGATTTCTTAAAGCTTAGGTGACATTTAATTATTCTATCTGTTGTATGTTATTTACAATTTTTGAGACATTTGTGCAAATTAATTGTTGTGTGATTTGATTATTTTGAGTTAGTATAGTTTAGGATAAGATGTTTGTGGGTATCATCATTGGAAGCCCTCACGAGACTACAACTCGTCCTACTAGGGCCGCCTAGGGGTTTAAAGGCTTATTGCATACGCTTAATGCAAGTTTGTAACTAGAATAAATTTTCTTTGAATTCTTCTTTTAAAGTCTCCTTTGAATTTATTCATAGATCACTTTTCTTGCTAGAGACTAGCAAGAAGCTGGTTGGGGGTTGTGATAAGAGTCAAATTATTGCATTTTTGTTATGATTTAAATATTGATATTTGTGTGAAAATTGTGTTTATTTGATTATTTAATCCACAAATATCATTTCACGGGTATTTTGTGTTTAAAGTGCAATTTCAGGTAAAAACATACTTTTGGAGAAGTTTGGGACAAATTCCAATGACCAGGATTGAGTGAGACTCAAGAAAGGCGAGTTTCAAGGTTTGGAATTCTGGCCGCGGCGAGAATGCTGCAGCATTTTTCCCGAGAGCACAATTTTTTTGGGTTCAAATCTGGCCGCCGGCGAGATTATGTTTGCCACCGGCCAGATGAGTTCACCGGCGGCCAAATTATGTTCGCCGCCGGCGAGAACTGCAAAGCAAAATTTTTGTTTATTTTCCAAAAATCTCGTCGAGGCGAGATTATGTTCGCCGGCGGCGAGTTTTGTCAGGAAACACGTTTTCTATGACTTTTGTTCCAAAATTGCCCCGAAAAACCCTAGACCTATAAATACCATAAGGTACAAAAAGAGGAGACAACGAAATAGACAGAGGAGAGGCATTTTTGGAGGAGAGGAAGCCATTTTGGAGAGAAAGCTTGAATAATCGTGAAGGATCATCACCATTGTTGCTGCCAAGTGTTCATCTCCAAGAGTTCTTCATCTCTTCTCCTTAACTTGCTTTTTCTGCAGTTTATTCCAAATTTGTATTGATGTATTCAGTTGAGATAATAGTTGTTCTTATTTCCATTATGAACTAATTCATTTTTGCTAGGGCTATGATGTAGTTGAATCAAGAAACTCTGATTTCTTTGGTTTTGGTTATATGAGTTCATTGCCTTCAAGTTGAGTATTTATTTCTATGCTTAATGCTTCTAGATTTCTGGTCAATACTTTGATGAATTGTTGCATTATATTGAGACCGAGAGGAGATGTGTAATGAATGCTTCTTGTGATAAATACCATATGTTGAATGCGAGTGTGATAACTAATGCATGATGTATGTGGTTATTCTAGAAATTCCATAGATCATAATGTGCTTGTTTGTGATTAAATCTTCATAGAAATATAGTTGATTATCATAGATAAGGAATTCTAATATAACTCGAGAGAGAGTATTAGATAAGTTTGGGGTTTTCAACCATCACTTTTAGTTTTGTTTCTCATATAACATGACTTGAAATCGGATTGAATTGATTCAGCGAAATCAAATGCCTTAGCGTTTTTAATCATTTGTGAACAACATTCAATTGTGTTCTTTGCATTTATTTGTAAGTTAATTTTCCTCTTAAACAATTCAACAATTTGGTTTTCAGATAAAATTAGGATTAGTCAATTTCGGTACTTAGTAACGCCATTCCTTATGGGTTCGATATTCGTACTTTTGTACATTTTATTATTTGAACGATTCGTACAATTATGAAAATACGCATCCAGTTTTTGGCGCTGTTGCCGGGAAATGGTTTGATTATTAATATCGATACTACCTAATCTTAGTTTTAATTTGAAGTTAATTTGCTTTATTATTGTTTCAGTTTTATTTTAAATTGAGTTTGTGAGTTGTGTTGAACATTTGTTCATTTAGTGTTGTTGCTGCTTGTTTGCATTATCGATACTACCTATTTCCTGGACGTACAATTGGGCTAATTTATCCAATGAATAGTTAATTTTTATGGGCAAAAAGTGAACAAATTTGGTTAATCTGTCAACTATTACCTAGATAGAGTCATGTCCCACTGAAGTCTTAGGTAATCTCACAACAAAGTTCATTGAGATACTGTCCCATTTCCATTTAGGGATCTCCAGAGGTTATAGAAATCCTGTTGGCTTTTGATGCTCCACCTTCACCTTTTGACAAATAAGACATTTCGCCACAAACTTGGCAATGTCCTTTTTCATTCCTGACCACCAATACATCCTCTTTAAATCCTAGTACATTTTAGTGCATCCAAGATGGACTGTGTATTTACTCTGATGTGCTTCCTGCAGGATCTTAGTCCTCAACTCTCGTTCTTGAGGGACACAAATCCTTCCCTGATACATGATTTCTCTATCTTCCATGATAGAAAAATTACCTTGATCTTTATGATCCTGTAAGTATTGGTCATGAGCTTGAGCCTCTTTGATCTAGGCTCTAAGGTTACACCCTATACTTAAACCATTAATGACTAGCTTCTTTGGAGTAAGAGTTGTGGCTAGCTTCAAATTTTGAAACTCCTCTAGCATCTGCATCTCATACACCATCATCTGACCCATGTGCAGAGATTTTCGACTCAAGGCATCTGCTACAACATTCGCCTTTCCGGGATGATACTTTATCTCAAACTTATAGTCATTGAGGAATTCTACCCATCTTCGTTGCCTCATATTTAACTCCTTCTGATCAAAGATGTATTTAAGACTCTTATGATCACAATATACTTCAAAGGTTGCCCCGTACAAATAGTGTCGCCAGCTCTTTAAGACAAACACCACTGCCGCCAATTCAAGATCATGGTTTGGATAGTTTCCTTCGTGGGGTCTCAGTTGCCTAGAGGCGTAAGCAACTACTCTCTTATCTTGCATCAGCACACATCCTAGCCCTTTCTTTGAAGCATCACTATACACTTCAAAATGCTTGTGTGGTCTGGAATAATTAAAACAGGAGGAGTGGTCAGTCTTGTCTTAAGCTCTTGGAAACTTGCTTCACATTGATTGGTCCATTTGAAAGGACTTCCCTTCCTGGTCAATTTAGTCAATGGCAAGGCTATACAAGAGAAGTTTTGTATAAACCTCCTGTAGTATCCTGCCAAACCTAGGAAACTTCTGAGTTCCATAACCGTCTTTGGTTTTTCCCATTGAATCACTGCTTCCTTCTTACTAGGATTTACGGCTACCTCACTATTAGAGATGACATGTCCGATGAACTTCACATCTGACAACTAAAATTCACACTTCTCCAATTTGGCATATAACTTTTTCTCTTTCAGCACTTGCAGCACGATTCAGAGATGTTGTTCATGTTCTTTCTCACTCTTAGAATATATCAAGATGTCATCAATGAACACTACAACAAATTGATCTAGGTAGGGTCAAAAAATGTGATTCATGTAATCCATGAAAATTGCAAGTGCATTTGTCAACTCGAAGGGCATTACAAGAAACTCATAATGCCTATACTTAGTCCTGAAGGCAGTTTTTGGTACGTCCTCCTCTTTGATCCTAATCTAATGATATCCTGACCTCAACTCAATTTTAGAAAAGATGGAGGCTCCCTTCAGTTGATCCAATAAGTCATCTATCCTAGGGAGAGAGTACTTGTTTTTGATAGTCACCTTATTCAGCTATCTGTAATCTATGCATAGTCTCAAGCTCTCGTCTTTCTTCTTAACAAACAATACAGGAGCTCCCCAAGGTGATACACTCGGTCTAATGAATTGCTTGTCTAATAGTTCCTCCAACTGCTTCTTGAGTTCTTGTAGTTCCTTCGAGGCCATTCGATATAGTGCAATAGAGATAGGCCCTATCCCAAGTAAGAGATCAATAGAGAACTCTATCTCTCTCTTGGGAGGTAAGCCTGGAATATCTGATGGAAATACTTTAAGAAACTCGTTGGCTATTGGGATTTCATCAAGTTTCGATTTGACTTTTAGGTTTGATAAATACAAGAGAATGTATCCAAGTACTCCATTCTTCAACTCCTTATTAACTTGATTGGTATTAAGCATCAATAACTGGACCTCCTCTTTCGGAGTAGGAGGAAGAAATTCAACGGTCTTGTTACAACAATTCAGTAAGACTCAATTTCTAGACATCCAGTTTAACCCTAGAATGACCTCAATACCTCTTAAAGGTAAACAGACGAGGTCTACAGAAATTTTTTTCTCCTGGATAGTGACTTGACAGTCCTTACATACAGAGGAAGTTAATACCCTTTCTCCTGTAGGGGTTACTATGGATAGCTCATAGGGAGTTTCAGAAATAGGAAACTGAAACTTCCTAATACATTCTTTCGATATAAATGAATGACTAGCACCATAGTCAAATAACAACATAAGAGCAAATCCATAGATATAGCATGTACCTTGAATCATTTTAGAAGATTGAGCTGCCTCTTGGCCACTTAGGGTGATAACCCTTCCTTTCACTTGAGGCCTCTGTTCTGGCTGCTTCCCCACATTCTGTGGGCAGTTTCTCACAAATGACCCTTTTGTCTGTAGTTAAAGCAGACATCTTGTCCCATGTAGCATGGCCAATTACCATGCATGCGTCCGCACTTAGCGCACTTGACTAGGGCGAGGTCTTGTTGGAAAGGTCTGGAACCCGCAGTTAATGGCCTCTTACTAGCTCCATATCCACTTCTTCTCACGTTCTTGCTAGGGTTGGGAAAATTTTTCTTCCTTTTCCAGAGGTTTCGCCTTTGATTTTTGTCCTCCACTGCCTTTAAACTTTTCTCCAAGAGTCTGTATTTATTGATCAGAGGCACAAACTCCCTAATCTCCATAGCTACAATAGCATTCTTTATGTCCGAGTTCAATCCCGCTTCGAAGTTAATAGCCTTCTATGCTTCATCAAGGTTAAATCACAGACAAGAGGAGAACTTAGACAATTCCTCGAACCTCGCGATGTATTGGTCTATAGTCAAGCTACCCTACCGGAGTTGGAGAAATTCAATCTCTTTCTCCGCTCGCACAGTACTTGGAAAGTACTTTTCCAAAAAGGTGTCTTTGAACACCTACCAAGTGATCTGCCTTCCCTGGTGAGCTAAAAGTTCTCTATCTCCATGCCACTAGTATTTTTCTTCATCTTTTAGCATATATGCAGCAAAGATGACTTGCTACTCCTTAGTACAGCCCATCACTTCAAAGATTTTCTCTAACTCCCTTATCCATCTTTTAGCTACAATAGAGTCAAAGCCACCTTGGAAATAAGGTGGCCTAGTGCTCAGGAACTAGGATATGCCGTTATAATTTCTAGCCATCCAATTGTTAGCACCATTCATACCATTCGAGTTATTAGCATTTTGGAGGTATTGTAGAATTTGATTAGTGGTCATGACTTGGTCTCGAATTGCCGTGGCGAGGTTGTGCAGGGTTTCCTCCGCATTGTTTGCCAGATTCCTCTTTGGTGGTGCCATTTCCTACTGTGTCAAAAACAAAGTTATGCTGCTATTGAGGTGATCAAGCCCAATAGTTAGTTCAAAAATATTTAACAGCAATCATAACACCACCTCAGCATGTAGGTAGGAAGCACTAGTAATTTCTTACCTATATGAATTCACTGATCCCTACACAACACAACCACAAACATACTCAAGACACTATAAGATCGATTCAGATAACCATCCACCTGAGCCACATCTGATAATTGAAAAGACACTAATTCAACAGATCTCCTACTGGAACATCTCAAAGCTCTTAAGACTCGTTCCAGTGCATCAATAAATATCTGTGGGTCTTCCTGAACATTTGACCCAGAAAAAGTCGGGGGCTTCAGCTTTTAAAAACTGCAGTAATGTCACCTCAATCCCTGTAGATTTATCCTCATGTTCAGCTGGTATTTCTAATTCTTGCTCTTCAAGAGCTTTTTTTGGTGGCTGGCCATCCCTCCTGCCCTGTTCTACTATAAATCCAACTAATGTATCTAAGCTCCTATGTATGCCAGCAATCATATCAGTTGTTCTATCATACGGCTCTTGAGGGGGTTCTACTCTCTCCTCAGGGACTCTATCAGATATATGAACACGTTCATCATGTATTGGGGTACTCATACCCCGTGCATGCCCAATGCCTCTGCCTCTGCCTCTAGGTCGGCCTCTACCACGGCCTCTTTGTACTGGAATGGTAGATTTGTGCAGACTCTTCTGCAGAGGGTACACGATCTACCGCTTCTCTAGCAATTGCTCTAGTTCTTGGCAGCATCATTAACTATACAAAACAAAATAACTTTTTACAATACCATAATATGTAATCAGGATTACACTAGGAACTTTTATAAACTTGGAATAGAAAGGAAAATAAAACCCTATAGAATCCCTTAACAGCACCTGAAGTATAAATATGTCCTGCTCATATCGATACTAAAGGTCCTACTAAAGAATCCTTTGCTTTGATAGCCACAGGGAAACCTAATGCTCTGATACCAACTTGTCACGACCCTAATTTTAGGGCACGTGAAATCCATATACCATACACATATATTTTCCATAAATGTACATAATGCCATTTTTTATCATATAAACCAATACATATAGGTTCCCATACACATATACAATATACAGTGTAAGTCTATAAACACTAAAGTAATAGTAGAAGCAAGGATCCTGCCTGTGGCATATAGAGCATACTCTAGAATACAAATACAAATACAATACAAATAACGTGAGCCTTGGAAGCAACATAGGCTCACCCAGAGAGTAGACAGTCTAGCTGATCACCTATCCGCAGGATCAGACTCTGTCTCCTTATCTGAAAAATATATCCACAATGTGTAGTGAGTTTTAAAACTCAGTGAGCAGATAAAACCCTCTATAACCTCTTAGGTTAGCATATGGATGACTTATACTTTAAAGTTAATCATATAGAAAGTACAATTCAGAAGTACATCCAAATGGAACCCGTATTTCAAATATCCTCATTTCATAATATAGCCAAATAATCAAAACCAAATACAGTACAATACGATTATAAACAAATACTGTGATGCAATAAAAGATTTCACATGATTTAGGAGGTTTCCATATTAGAACCAAAACAATAAATAATCCCAAGCACACAGCAAGGGAGAGTAAATCACATATCAATACTAGGAGGCATCCCGCTCTTCTCGATAACAATAATAGGAGGCATCCCGCTCTCTCCGATAACAATAACTCCCGTGTATTGACCGTCACACGAGGCTAGCACCACCCCTGCTAGCTGAGGTATCAAGGTGCACCAAGGCTAACATTCTCTGCTGTTAGCAGACAGTGATTCCAATAGGATTCCTCCACAATTACAATATGCACATATGCCATATAATACAGTATAAAATTCTCAATATAAAACAGACTTTCAGTCTCAGTATATTTCCTCTGTCAAAACTTCCCAATTAGGGGAAATCATATACACATGCCTATATTCGAGACAAAATATCACTGTATAAATCAACATCATATTTCCATTGTCATATAATGAGAAATGCATTTAGAAATAACGTATTCAAAGCATTTCAAAATCTATTTTTAAAATCATACTCTTCTTGAACTAGATATCGTTTCTCAACCATTCCAGATATTCAAAATCATTTCAAGAGCATATGAAAGTATAGATAACATGTAATCATACTCATTTATCAATGTAAAGTTCAAGAAGAGTAAAAACAAGCTATAGGAAGAATTATCTACTCATAGTGTAAGGGATCCGAATTGGACAGCCCTAAAATGTACTTTTCTAAGCCAAATTTGACCAAATGGACCTTAAAAACATGTCCGGAGGGTCCAAAGACTTGAAAAATGACTTCGGGGAGTTTAGTCACTATTCATGGCCGGAAAATACTATTTACTCGCCGGAACTCACTATTCACCGCAACTATTCATCGCTGGAAAATACTATTCACAGTAACAAAAATTTTACTGAATCAGCGAAACAACTTCATATCCTAATGTTTTTCTAGTTTCTGAATCCCTCTACAGAGTTAGATTTCTAATTAGAAGTTTCTAAGTAAGATTTTTCAGAACTTACTTTTTACCGCGATTTTCTACTTCAGATTTACGGCGATTCAACAGTTGATTTGAAAAACTGATCGGTCAAAACTGAAGTACTCTTCGTCCTGAATCCAATAACACTTTCAGTTTTGAGATCGGAAATCAATCGGCACTCCAACTTGAAAGATAAAGTTGTAGGTCACTATTCACTCACTATGCACATTTCTCGTTTTTTCCTCCAAATTCTGCCGTTCTCCTTCCCCAGTTTTGTTTATCAATTGTTTTTTTTTAAAAAAATATAATAATAATAATTAAATAATTAATAATAGGATTTTATTTTATAAAAAATCATATAAATTCCATTTTTCATCATAAAATATCTCAAAAATTTCTAAAAATTTCCATTCTCATAAATCTGTAGTTAAACTCTTAAATCATGATTTTTCTTGATAAAAATCGTAATAAAACAAATTTCAAAATAAATATATTTATTCATATTAAAAGAAAGAATATTTCTAAAAATACTATAAAAATTCATTAGAGGCCGGTATAATTATTTTAAGCAACACAATACTTCTTTTAATTAAAAGTCTACTTACTTTTAGCAAAACATAATCATTTTTAAACAAATAAAAATATATTTGCTTATAACAGAATACTATTATTGAAAAATAAAAATTACGAGCCAAAACATAAATTCTCATATTCCTTTTATAATTCTTTAATTCATGTAATAAATAAATTTATTTCCAACGGTTCTTTTCTCTATTTTCAAAATTCTCTCTATTATTCAAAATTTTCTTTACTTTAGACTTTATTAAATTTACGGCTATTACATTCTTCCGCCCTTAAAGAAATTCGGTCCCCGAATTTCATCACCGCAATGGCAGATAAAACACTAACCTCATTAATTAAACAAAAATGGGTATCTGGCGTGGATATCATCTTCTCTTTCCCATGTAGCTTCCTCAGATGAGTGATTTTTCCATATCACTTTCACTGTAGGTATTTCTTTTGAATGCAACTTCTTTACTTGTCTGTCCACTATTGTTACTGGTTGTTCTTCATAGGTTAAATCTTCATGTAATTGAATTTGTGGACATTGTATAACATGTGTATGATCCGGTAAATATTTTCATAGCATAGACACATGAAAAACTGGATGGACATTACCTAATTCAGGAGGTAAAGCCAAACGATAAGCTACCAGACCGATCCTATCAAGAATTTCAAATGGTCCTATATACCGTGGACTTAATTTCCTTTTCTTTCCAAATCTCACTACTCCCTTCATAGGAGATAATTTCAGAAAAACATGTTCACCTACAGAAAATTCCAATTGGCGACGTCTATTATCAACATAGGCCTTCTGTCTACTTTGAGCTGCTAATAACCTTTCCTTAATCAGTTTTACTTTGACCATCATCTTGTACTATATCTGGTCCTAAAACCTTTGCTTCACCCATCTCAAACCATCCAATCGGGGAACGGCAACGCCTGCCATATAATGCCTCAAAAGGAACCATTTGTATACTGGCTTGATAGCTATTGTTATAAGCAAATTCAGCTAAAGGTAAAAAATTTTCCCAACTGCCCTGAAATTCTAATGCACAAGCCCGAATCATGTCTTCTAATATTTGAATGGTTCTCTCAGATTGCACATCTGTTTGAGGATGAAATGCAGTACTGAAATTCAACTTCGTGCCCAAAGCTTCTTGGAAAGCTCTCCAGAAACGAGCTGTGAATTGTGGTCCTCGATCAGAAATTATTGATATTGGCACTCCATGAAGCCTCACTATTTCATTAAAATATAATCTTGCATACTGAGCTACATTGTAAGTGGTTTTTACTGGTAGAAAATGTGCTAACTTAGTCAACCTATAAATGATCACCCATATAGAATCAAACCCTTTTGGTGTTCTTGGTAATCCCGTAATAAAATCTATAGTTATTCTTTCCCATTTCCATTCAGGTATCTCTATCTGCTGATGTAATCCTGCAGGCCTTTGATGTTCCACTTTACCTACTGACAGGTTAAACATTGAGACACGTAATCCACTATGTCTTTCTTCATACCTTCCCACCAATAAAGTTCTTTTAGATCCTGATACATTTTAGTTATTCCAGGATGAATTGTATACATGGATCTATGGGCCTCCTCTACAATTTCTTTCTTAAGTTCCTCTTTATCAGGTACACATATCCGCTTGCCAAATCTCAGAATCCCTTCAGAGTCTACAGTAAAATCAACTTCACCACCATTTTTTACCTCTTCAATTTTCTTGCACAAATAGGCATCCTCTTTCTGTGCCTTCTTTACCTTCTCGATCAAAGATGATTGAAATTATATATGAGCTAATAATACTCCAGGCTCTCTTACCTCTATCACAACTCCATCACTTTCCAGCTTATGTATCTCTTTAACTAACGGCCTTCTTACCACTGTGATATGAGCCAAGCTACTCATAAACTTCCTACTTAATGCATCAGCCACTACATTGGCCTTACGTGGATGGTATAGTATTGTGCAATCATAATCTTTAAGTAATTCCATCCATCGTCTTTGTCTCAAGTTAAGATATTTTTGTTGGAAAATATATTTGAGACTCTTATGATCTGTATAAATTTCACATGTCTCACTGTAACAACTCCATTTATGTAAATGTAACAAATTTATTTTTTTATATTTGTAAAATTCCATGAAGTTATTACTATTTTAATTCTAACCACTTAACTCGTAATAATAATCACTTTAACCAAGCATAATTGTTATTAACAGTGATACAATACTAAGTTTCCATACACACTATTATTTTACAAACTACACACCATTATTTTACAAACATTTGTACAAAGATACATATTAGCTCTAATCATCTATGTCGACTACTTCCAGGGACACTGGTGCGGGTGGCATGTCCACCGGAATCTTAGTCACATCTACGACAGATACATCTGAAATAACTGAAAGTTGCCCAAAGTAGGGCACCTCGATCCAACGTACAGAAATAATAAGTGTCATAGAGAAAATCTGTATATTTATTCTTCTGAACATGATATGAAAATATAGTAAGAATTAAACCTCAGTAGGTTCAACAATAAATCATAATTTACCATAAATATAGTTCATCATGTCATGTTCAGCTGTATAAACAACAGAAAATATCTTTGGTCACATGAATGCATTATATCTATGCACATAAGAATCATACAATAATGATATGTATGATAGGATTAATTATTTTTAGAATATCATATGATGGCCATTAACTTATTCTCATTTCAAGCTATAAATGGTTAACATAAAAAATGTATATCTATGTATGACATAGATATACATTTTTTATGTTAACCATTTGTTTAGATTCCCTATATAATGTTCTCAAAAATTAAAACAAAAGCTATCCTAATATATTCCTCCCTGATTAACCATTTTCTGACATTTGCTTACAAATCGGACCATATCTACCTCATATGAACTCTAAATTGAATGATTCTAGTGGCTAAAAATCCGTTAGACATAGATATACATTTGTTATGTTAACCATTTGTTTAGATTCCCTATATAATGTTCCCAGAAATTAAAACACAGAAGTTATCCTAATATATTCCTCCCTGATTAACCATTTTCTGACCTTGGCTTACAAATTGGACCATATCTACCTCATATGAATTCTAAATTGAATGATTTCAGTGGTTAAAAATCTGTTATCCATAGATATACAATTTTCATGTTAACCATTTCTTTCAATTCTTTACTGATTCTTCCCAGAATTTTAAAAATAGTAGCTTAAAAGTCTGCCACCTATAGCCATACCCATGCAGAACTATCTACATCAACCTAGGTATTCAAACATACATGATATGTAACATAATATAGCAACATTCATGACCAATAATTAAAGTTCTAAGATCAAAATCCCATATAAATAATACAAGTTTCAAAACTTTTCTTCAAAAAGAAATATTGTTAAACTTACCTGGAGCACTTAGTTCTCTAGACTTCTCCTTCCTCTTTCTTCCTTTCTTCCTCTCCTTTCCTCACTCTACCTTACTTCTATTTTTCCTCTCCCTCACTTGGATGAAAATTCTAATGTTGTAAGGGTGGGTTTTGCTTAAATAGACCATCAAATAATTCAACTTTCATGATCATGAGTCTACTTTATCACAATTAGGGTACACTTGGTTGAATTTTTAGAAAACAAACAACTTATGTTCTTGTCTTCCTCTTCCTTAGTCAAGATATGCATAGCAAAAGGAGATTTGTATTTTGAAAATTATGATAATATGTTTCTAAGATAAGGGACAAGGCCTCTTTGATTTAGGGATTCATTTTCTTTTTATTTTGTCTTAATCAAGTATGATAGGTTTGCCTTTTTAGGTGGCAAATTTCTAGCCCTTGAATCTCCATTATTTGGTTGAAATTATTTGTGTGGGATAGAAAATATTTTGTCCTAATGCCATGTATTATCATACCACTTGCTAAAATTATGAGTGTAGGATATAGATGTTTTGTACTAAAGCCTTGTATTATCATACCACTTGCTAAATTTTTGTTTTAATGCCATGTCACCTAATCTTGATTACACCATTATTTCATCACTTTACTTTTATTTTTATTTTTATTTTTCCTCTTGGGTTTGGGCTCATTCTTGCCCATTTTCTTTACTTTGATTAAAATTCTACCTTTCATAATGGGCTCGGTCACATTTTCATGATTTTTGGGCTACCGGTCCAATTTCTACATCCTAGTCGAAGTCTATGTTTTATTTCTTCATTGGGATATCCTATTGGTTTGCTAAAAATTTATGTGAAGTAGAAAAAATCTATATGAAGTGTCCATAGGTGAAAGCCCAATTTATGGGTGGAGATACTAAATTTAGTAACTTTAGTTCTTAAATTAAGAAAAATTACCCTAATCCGATCTTCTTGAAATTTTAAGACCTTTACTTACTTCACAAAAATTTATATTCCTTACCTAAGAATTGCACCTTTCTTTACCATGTTTATTTCTAATATTTCCTCTTAAGTTTTCTTTCTTTACCTATTCCATTAAGATTATAACATTTCTATAGATACACGTAAGGTGAAGAATTTCTAAGGATTATATTTCCTTAGATATCTAAAAATTGTCTAATAAATTTTATTTCCTTAATTAAATATTTATGTGTCTTTATCAATAAAAGAAATGAAATTATGGATTTTACTTTGAATACTTTTGTACTTTTATTAATACATGAAACGAAATTAGGGATGTTACATTTAGCTTACTATTTTATTAACAAAGATCAATCAGTTTAACTATCTATTTTCAAATTTGATTAGGAGTATTTCAATCAGAACCATGATTAATTTAAAGCACATAGCAAGAGATGAGAAATCACTAATTATATATCTTCATATAGGAAAATGCTTGGCAATAACATCTTCATTTTAATTATGTTGAGAATAATAAGAGACATACTGATGTGAGCTGTGCAACAGTGAGGGTGATTATTGAGTGACTATCGGCAAAGTCCCACATCGGCTAGAATACCACTAGGTGGGGGGTTTATAAGACCTTAAGCACCCTCACTCCAACAGCCTAGGTTTTGGGGATGATTACTCCCTAAGACAACTCCCTCGTATCAATTTACAAAAGGTTGTAAGTTGAGAGATTTTAGATGATTAATAAAGATTGAGTTTTCTCCTAAAGTGAGAGCTTCCCTTAGTTCTTGGGCAAAGAACTGAATCTAACCTTATCGAGGCAACTCATGACGATTAAACATCCATTAAATTTTTCAAGACGATCCTTACTTTCGCCATACACTCCGTTTCTTGGTTTAGGAAAACACATCATTTGGTATCAGAGCTTTGGCTCCTTGAATTTGGTTGGTGTCCTATCTTTTCTTTTCTATTTGTGTTCTAGAGTCTTTCTTCTTCTTCTACCTTTCTTCAAGTCAAATTAGAGTTCTAGTTCTAGTTAATGTTCTTCTAATTCCTTAAAAAAAAGGAGTCCTAGTTCTAGTGCAATTTAATTTCTTCTTCCAAAAATTTAAATTTTGAAAAAAGAGAGTCCTTATCCTATTTCACTTTGGTTTCTTGTTCAAAAACAAAATTGTAAAAAAAAGAGAGCAAAAATTTGCTCAAAAAAAGTGAGCAGAAGTTCATTAAAAAAAAAGAAATTCGTTCAAAAAAAAAGAAGAAGCCAAAAAACATAGCATACTTGATTTTTTTTCAAATTCAATTCCTTGGGTTGTCATCGTTTGAAATTTTTTCCTTATCATTCTTAATTCACTTGTTTCCTTGATAAGCTTGTTGATCAAGTTCTTGTTTAAGAGCTTTAAGGGAAAGAGAGTAAAATTGAGAACAAACACGTGAGGTTTTTGAGACAAACATGAGTAGTGAAATAAATCAACCTAAAATTGATCTTAAATTTTACATGAAGGTAGTTTAGGAGCAATTTAAGTCAATACATATGAAGTTGGATAATCTTGAGTCACTACCTAAACTTAAACCTAAACCTACCCAATAGTTTGGCTTTGGTGAGGAAGAAAGGGGACGTATGGAGAGTAAGCATTCTAGTGATAATGAGATGCCATCATTGGAAGATTGTAATAATATGGAGCTTAGTAAGCTAGTGAATAGAGAAGTACTGGTTATTAGACGTGCTCTTAATATGCAGTCGAATGATGATGTTGATGATGAACAACATGAGTACATCTTCTCGACTTGGTGCCACGTGAATAACAAGGTATGTAGCTTGATTATTGATAGTGGCAGTTTCACTAATATGGCTAGTACCTTGATGGTTGATAAATTGAGTTTACCAAAATTGAAACATCCTAAGCCATATAGGCTACGATGGTTGAATGATAGGGGAGATATATGGGTGACCAATCAGGTTCGTATATCTTTCTCTATTAGTAACTACAAAGATGAGGTGCTTTGTGATATAGTACCTATACATGCTGGACACTTGCTGTTAGGACGTCCATGACAATTTGATAGAAGGGTCAATTATGATGGCTACAAGAATCGATATACATTGACCATGCATAATCGAACTTTTATTCTAACACCCCTAAAGCCAGCTGAGGCTATTGTTATCAAGTAAGGATTACAAAAGCATGTAAGTTGAGAGATTTTTGATGATTAATAATGATTTAATTTTATCCTAAATTGAAAGCTTTTCTTAGTTCTTGGGCAAAGAACTGAATTCGATCTTATCGAGGTAACTCGCTGCGATCAAACATCCACTGAATTTTCAAGACGATCCTTACTTTCGCCATACACTCCGTTTCTTGGTTTAGGGAAACGCATCACATACCGCTCTCTTTTACATAACATAACATAACATATGTTGTTTGTTAGCCATCACACAAAGCTAGCCGCAATCTTGCTAGTTGGGATTTCAAGATGCACCAGGGTTAGTATTATCTTTTGCTAATAGACAGTGTTTCTGAACATAATCCTTTCTTTACCACTTTATTTTATATCAAGATGATGAAATGCACATTAAAAAAATTATATTCTTCAGATAATTACATTTTGGAATTTCCAAAATATAATCCATTATTTTATAGCAGAATATCATTAGTAACTCAAAACAGAAATAATCATTTTACTTTTTTATTAATACCTCAAAACATTTAATTCATTTTAGACAATATTATCTACAAAACATTATATTATTTAATTTTATTTCAAATAACATATTACAGAACTTCATAACATTCAACTTCATTCTAAATAACCATATTATAGAATTTTAGTACATTTAACTTTATCCGAAATAACCATATTATGGAAAAAAATTAATTTCATTAGGATACTATAAAAAATTCCTCAAGTTGATTGTTATCACAATATAAGTACAAAATAATTATTCACAATAAATTCATAATTTTATAACTTTGACATTCTCAATTGTCCTTATAAATAACTTTTAGGTTCATCCTAATATGTTGTAATTTTAAGTTCATTGTCTTGACTTTAAACTAACATTCACCTATAATCATTCACATATTCACAATCACATATTTAGTGCTACCATTCACTTATATTTTCAAAATTAAAATAATATTTTGTATTTATTTACTTGGTACCTTAAGCAACTATGAATTTCATGTTTTCATTGATAAAGGAGAAAATTGTATGATTAATTGTTATATACTAATAGCTTGTATTTTCTATTTTTAGGCGAGCAAAAGAGCCTAAGAATGACGAGAGAAAGCACATTTGAAGGCCCCTTTGGATTAAGAGAAAACCAAGGAAGAAACATAGAAAAAATAAGCTTTGAATGGGCAAGAATGGACATCACCAACCTCTAACATGACTTGGTCGTGTTTGGGATTCCCAGAGCACGGCCAAGCCATGTTTTGTGCAAGACATGATGTAGCTTTTTATAATCCAGCTTAAAGCATGGCTAAGTCGTGTCTTGGGACATGGCCATGCTTCGTGTTTGTACAACATATGAATTTTAAGGTTTTAATGACCTAAGGAATATATATAAGTGGGAACAAGATTGAGAATTCATCCATATTCATTTAGATGTATTTTAGACTTAGGAAACACTCTAGGGTTAAATTTTAGAGTAGGATTATAGTTTCTTTTCCACTTTGGATTATATTGGACATTGGATCGAAGATTGTATTCATCACCTTTACTTTGTTTTAGGTTTTTTATTTCTATCTCTACTTCTCTTTCTCTTTTACAAAACTTGTATTGGATTATGATTTATTTAATGCAATTGAAATTGATTATGATTTCTATTTCAATTATGTGTGAGTAGGCTTTAATTTAAGGTTTTAGTAAATCCACTTATGGTATGATGATATTGAATTATTTAATTGAATTGTGAAACCCTAATTATGATTATTTATGGTTAATCAGGATTGACTATTATGTGTTATTTGTGTTGATGAATGTTTGGCCAATATTTATCACATCTTAGGTTATTAACTGATGGATTAAAAGGTGAAGGTTAATGCAAGAACTTGATAGTTAGTTAGGGATTTTCTAATAACGAAAGTAGGTTAAAACCCCTTATGATGGAGATCAAGGTGTATTCAAACCTATTCCAAACCGTTCCCAAGATCCTTTGCAAGGGATGGGCGGTCCAATGACTAGGAACAAAGCAAAGCGGGTCAAAGAAGCTTTATTGAGCTTTATCTTAGATATGCAGGCTAAAGAGAAAGTTATTGGGCCAAGTCAAGACATCAAGTGGATCACACTGTACAGCCTTGAGGATGGAATTAAAGAGAACAGTTCAGAGGCCAAATAAAGCTTGATTGGATCTTGAAGACAACTAGCCCAAATTTGTGTGGACTAAAGATGTATTATGGGCTTTATGTTATATGCTTTCTTTTGGATAGTATTAGTATTTAATTTGGGCTTATTCTTAATGCTAGCCAAATATTAGTTTAATTATGGGTTTAGTTTTTTGTTAGTTTAGTTAGGCCAAATAACTAGTGTTATTTGGGCCATATTCTATTGATAGTCCAATTAGGAGTTTTAAAGGTTTCTTATAAGCTTTAGGATTGATTGACAATATAATGGTTCTATATGTTTATGTAAAGTAGAGATTTTGATGATTAATAAAGCTTTAGTTTTCTCCTAAAGTGAGAGCTTCCCTTGGTTATTGGGCAAAGAACTGAATCTGATCTTATTGAGGCAACTCGTGGCGATCAAACATCCATTGAATTTTCAAGACACTCCTTGCTTCCGTCAAACACTCTGTTTCTTGGCTTTAAGAAATTCATCATTTGGTATCATAGCTTTGACTGCTTGAAATTTGGTTGGTGTCCTATCTTTTCTTCTTTAATTTGTATTCTAGAGTCATTCTTCTTCTTCTTTCTTTCTTTAGGTTAGATTAGAGTTCTAATTCTAGTCAATTTTCTTTTCCTACTTATAGTCTAATTCCTTGAAGAAAAAAGAGAGTCCTAGTTTTAGTCAATTTTCTTTTCCTACTTATATTCAAATTCTTTCAAAAAAAATTAGAAAAAAAAAACATAGAGTCCTAGTCCTATTTCAATTTGGTTTCTTCTTTCAAAAATAAAATATTCAAAAAAAGTGCAAAAATTCACTTAAAAAAAGAGGTGAAAGGGAGCAGAAGTTAATTAAAAAAAAAGGAACAAAAAAAAAACAACATACTGATTTTAATATCCCTAATTTTTTCACATTCAGTTCCTAAGGTTGTCATCGTTTGAAATTTTGTTCTTATCATTTTTAATTCACTTATTTCCTTTGATAAGCTTGTTGATCAGGTTCTTGTCTAGGAGCTTTAACGAAAAGAGGGTAAAATTGAGTGCAAACACGTGAGGTTTGTGAGACAACATGAGTAATGAAAGAGATCAACCTGAAATTGACCTTAAACTCTTCATGAAGGCGATTCAAGATCAGTTTAAGTTGCTGAATATGAGGCTGGATAACCTTGTGTCACCATCCAATCCTAAGCCTACCAAATAGCTTGGGTTTGATGAGGAAAAAATGGAAGATTCAGATGGTGAAGGATTCGGTTGAAGAAAGGGAATGAGGACAGCTTCTAGGCGTGATAGTGGCTTAGAAAACATCAAAATGACTATTCCTACATTCCAAGGTAAGAGTGACCCTGAACTTTATTTAGAGTGGCAGAGAAAGGTGGAACATGTGTTTGAGTGTCATGCTTATTTTGAGGAGAAAAAGTTGAAGTTAGCCATTGTGGAGTTTACTGTGTAACCTCCCTAATTTCGTTTCTTTTATTAGTAGATGTACATAAATATTTAAGGAAATAAAACTTATTAAACAATTTTTTTATGTCTAGGAAATATAAGCATTAGAAATTCTTTACCCTATGTGTATGCATAGAAAATGTTTCTAACATTAACGTAATAGGTAAAGAGAGAAAACCTAATAGAAAAAATTAGAAATAACATCCTAAAGAGAGGCGAAATTCTTAGGTAAGGAAGATAAATTTTTTTGAAAGTAAGTAAAGATCTTAAAAGTTCAAGAAGATTGAATTAAGGTAATTTTTCCTAATTCAAGAGTTAGAGTTACTAAGTTTAACATTTCCACCCAAACATTAGGCCTTCACCTATGGACACTCCATAGAGTTTGTTCCTCCACTTCACATGAGTTTCTAGCAAGTCAATTGGATAGCCTAAGCAAGAGATATAGCATAGATTTTGATTAGGATGTAGAAGTTGGACCGATAGCCCAAAAATCATTAAAATGTGATCAAGCCCTCCATAAGATGTAGAATTTCAGCCAAAGCAAAGGAAATAGGCAAGAATGAGCCCAAATCCAAGAGAGAAAAAAATCATGTGATGAAATAATAATAATATAATAATAAAGATTAGGTCACATGACATTAAGACAAAAATTCATTCAACAAGTGGTGTGAAAATATCTATATCCTACATTCATAATTTTAGCAAGTGGTATAATAATACATGGCAATAGGACAAAATATCTATATCCTACACTCATAATTTTAGCAAGTGGTATAATAATACATGACATTAGGATAAAATATTCCTATCCTACAGAAATAATTTCAGCCAAGCAAGGGAGATTCAAGAGTTAGAAACTTTCCACTTAGAAAGGTAAACTTATCATATTTGTGTGAGACAAAAGAAAAAGAAAAAGAATCCCTAAATCAAAAGGACCTTGTCCCTTATCTTAAGAACATTATATCATGATTTTCAAAATACAAATCTTCTTTTGCTATGTATACCTTGACTAAGGGAGAGAAAGACAAGAACATGAGTTGTCTTTCCTCAAAAAACAACCAAGTGCATTCTAATTGTGATAAGGTAGACCCATGATTAAGAAAGGAAGACCACTTGATAGTTTATTTAAACAAGAACCACCCTTATAACATTAGAATTTCATCCAAGTGAGGGAGAGGAAAATAGAAGCATGGTAGAGTGAGGAAAGGAGAGAAAGAGAAGAGAATAGAGGAAGGAAGAAGAAAGAGAAGCCTACAGGACTAACTACTCAAGTTAAACTAGCTTAATCTCCACTTGAATCCATCTTTTATCTTCATCCTTGGGGTTCAAAACTCACCCTCCTTCTCTTATTCAAGTTATTGGAAAAGCTAAGAGAATGGAGGAATCTTGCCACTTTCTTCAAGAGGAAACAAGAAAAAGAATTCACTCAGTGAGCTAGGGAGATCTTTTGGTAGGTTTAACAATATTTTTTTAGAAATGCTTTGAAATTAGAAACATTTATATGAGATTTTGATCCTAGAACTTTTATAAAATTTACTATATTTGTTACCTAGATGATTGGCCATGGATGTTGCTATATCATGTTACTTGTTCATCTTGCAAGTGATGTATGTTTAAATACTTGGGTTGGTGTAGAAAGTTCAGCATATGTATGGCTATGAGTGACAAAATTTTAAGATTTTTATACTGCTATTTTGTTTATTTAAATGTGGTGAAAAATTGATTAAATATGATTAGATGTAAATTAAGAAGAAAATGGAAGAGGACATAATAAAATGATGAATTAAATCCTTATAAAAGGTTTGGTTAGGAAACTGAATTTCGGAGTAACCAAAGAAGCTTCTGTTTTTTAAATTCTGAGAAGAATCGATTAGGAATTAAAAGAAATGATTAATATAAAAAATATAGATATATGTCTCAAGGATTTTTAGCCACTAGAATCACTCAATTTGGAGTTTATATGAGATAGATATGGTCATATTAGTAAGCAGTAGTTAGAAAATGGTTAACCAGGGAATAATATGTTAAGAAAGCTTATGTGTTTAAATTTTTGAGAACATTATGTAGGGAATTAAACTAACTTATATATATATATATGTGTGTGTGTGTGTGTGTGTGTGTGTGTCTCATGAAAATTTATCCACTAGAATCACTCAATTTAGAGTTCATATGAGAGAGATATGGTTAGATTAGTAAGTAAATGTCAGAACCTACCTGAGAAGAAATAATGTTTAAATTTAGAGAGTAATATCACCAATATTCCTTAAGATTTCCCTAAACTTTTCAACATAGTAGTTTTAGATAATTGTTCTATCTTTACATGGACACCAAGATCACCTAATTCAGAGTTAAAATGAGGGAGTTATACTCTGATTAGTGAGAGAAGGTTAGGCCGGTTGAAAACCTACATTAGGGATTTACATAACATAGAGCATGGCCGTGTTCCAAGGCATAGTCAGGTTGTGTTATGTGCTGAAAAGGGCATTTTGATGCCTAAAGCATGGCTGTTTTACAGAAAATGGCCAAGCCATGTTATATGATACGTTTAGGCTGTGTTGCAAGCTGGTAAAACATATTTTCAACAATTTTCTACCCTAAATGAACCTCATTGACTATAAGATATTAATAGAAACCAAATTAAAGAAGAATACCATATTAAATTTTTTAGAACATGTGTTGGAAATGATATAAGTAGGAGGAAAGTGACTAGAGGCCAAGCATAAAGAAAATGAAGAGATCAAAATAATATTTAAAAAAGAAGAAGAATATTGTAAATAAAAATAATAAATGACTAGTGTATGCCATAGCCGTTGTCATTGCATGAAATCCTTGCCATCTTAAGTGTGTAATTTTGACATGAAAATATTTTATAAAGTGATATTTGAAATGATTATGTTTATGACATGATTACCAATAATTTTTGGTAATGATTATATTTTGATGAAAAATTATGGCATGTGACTATAATGAACATATTTGTTATTGAAATCATATTTTTGGTTATTAATGTGAAAAGAAAAGAAATGAACACTGTCACATGGCGGTCTGTGTAGTGCACCAGTAGGGGATGCCCTACCAACGGCTATGGTTATGTTAATAAGAAAAGAAAGAGAAAGTGTACCATGTCGGACGGAGCGAGAAAAGCTTGTACCGGAGAGTAGAAAATACTCACCCTGACCGGGATAGCTTAATATGAAAATAAGTTGATAGCCATCATATGGTAATCTGAAAATAGTTATTCATGCCATACATGTCATTACTGTATGATTTTAATGTGCATAGATAAAGTGCATTAATGTGACCTAAGATATTTGCTGTAGCTTATACAGATGAACATGACATGATGATCTATATTGACGATAATTGTGATTTATTGTTGAATCTATTGAGATTTAATTTTTACTATATTTCTATATCATGTTCAAAAAACTAGTTTTACAGATTTTTCTTTGGCTTTGACTCTTAGTGTACGTTGGATCGAGTTACTTTATGTTGAACAGATCTCAAAAATTAATAATGTGTTTATGGTCGAGTTGGCTAAGATCCCAGTGAAGGTGCAACCACCCGCACTCATATCTCTGGAATTAGTCAATATGGATGAATAAGATGTTGACATATATATGTTTGATTTATGTACGGATGTTGTTAATTAATGATGTGTAAACCTTAATTATGCTTGGTTAAATTAATTGAATGTTATTATGAGTTAAATAAAGGTAATGACTTCATGGGACTTTAAAAGAAAATAGAGATGTTACATAATTGGTATCAGAGAAGGTCGATCCTAGATGGCCAGTGGGCGGATGGTTATTTGAGTCGATCTTATAGTGTCTTGAGTATGTTGTGGTTGTACGATGTAGGGGATCAGTGATTTTATATAGGTAAGAAATTACTAGTGTTTTCTATCTATATGCCGAGGTGGTGTTATGACTACTGTTAAATATTTTTGAAACTAACTATTGGGTTGGATCACCTCAATAGCAGCATAACTTTATTTTTGCCACAGTAGGAAATGGCACCACCTAGGATAAATCTGACAAACAATGCAGAGGAAACCCTACACAACCTGACCACAGCAATTTGAGACCAAGTCACGACCACCAACCAAATTCTACAATACCTTCCAAATGTTAATAACTCGAATGGTGTGAATGGTGCTAATAACCAGATGGCAAGAAATGATAGCAGCATATCTAAGTTCCTAAGGACTAAACCACCTTATTTTTAAGGCGGTTTTGAACTGACTGTAGCTGAAAGGTAGATAAGGGAATGGGAGAAAATCTTTGAAGTGATAGGCTATACTGAGGAGAAGCAAGTTATCTTCGCTACAGATTTGTTGAAAGATGAAGCAAAATACTGGTGGCATGGAACTAGAGAACTTTTAGCTCACTAAGGAAGGCAGATCACCTGGCAGGTGTTCAAAGACACCTTTTTGGAAAACTACTTCCCAAGTACTATGCAAGCGGAGAAGGAAATTGAATTTCTCCAACTTAGGTAGGGTAGCATGACCGTAGACTAGTACATCACGAAGTTTGAAGAGTTGTCTAAGTTCTCCTCTTACCTGTGATTTAACCCCGATGAAGCATGAAAGGCTATTAAGTTCAAAGTGGGATTGAATCCAGAGATAAAGAATTCTATTGTAGCTATGAAGATCAGGGAGTTTGTTCCTCTAATAAATAAATACAGACTCTTGGAGAAGAGCTTGAGGGCAGTGGCAGATGAGAAACAAAGACAAAACTTCTAGAAAATGAAGAACGGGCCACAAAACTCTGGCAGAAATGTTAGAGGAAAAGGACAGGGTACTGGCAAGAGGCCAATGACTACAAGTCTCTGACCCTTCCAACAGAACTTTTCAACAATGAAGTGTACTAAGTGCAGACGTATGCATGGTAACCGGCCATGCTACATGGGATCAGATGTTTGCTTCAATTGCCGACAGAAGGGTTATTTTGCAAATAACTGCCCAGAGAATTTAGGGAAGCAACCGGAATAGAGGCCTCAGGTGAAAAGAAGGGTTTTCACCCTGAGCGGCCAAAAGGAAGCTTAATCCCCTGAAATGATTCAAGGTACATGCTATATCTATGGATTTACTCTTATGGTGTTGTTTGACTTTGGTGCTAGTCATTCATTTATATCGAAAGAATGTATTAGGGAGTTTCAGTATCCTATTTTTGAAACCCCCTATGAGCTATCTGTAGTAACTCCCATGGGGGAATAGGTCTTAACTTCCTCTATATGTAAAGACTATTATGTCACTATTCAGCAGATAACTTTTTCTGTAGATCTTATCTGTCTATCTTTAAAAGGTATTGATGTCATTCTAGGGTTAGATTGGATGTTTAGAAATTAGGTCTTACTGAATTGTTGCAACAAAACCATTGAATTTCTACCTCCTACTTCAGAAGAGGACATGCAGTTATTGATGCTTAATGCCAATCAAGTCAATAGAGAGTTGAAAAATGGAGTACTTGGATACATTCTCTTGTATTTATCAAACCTAGAAGTTAAACCAAAACTTGATGAAATCCCAATAGCCAACGAGTTTCTTGAAGTATTTCTATAAGATATTCCAGGCTCACCTCCCAAGAAAGAGATATAGTTCTCTATTAATCTCCTACCTGGGACAGGGTCTATCTCTATTGCACCTTATAGAATGGCCTCGAAGGAACTACAAGAACTTAAAAGACAGTTAGAAGAACTATTAGACAAGCAATTTATTAGACCAAGTGCATCACTTTGGGGAGTTTCTGTGTTGTTTGTTAAGAAGAAAAACTGGAGTTTGAGACTATGCATAGATTACAGACAGCTGGATAATGTGACTATAAAAAATAAGTATCCTCTCCCTAAGATAGATGATTTATTAGATCAACTGAAAGGAGCCTTCATCTTTTCTAAAATTAACTTGAGATCAGGATACCATCAGATTAGGATTAAAGAGGAGGATGTACCAAAAATAGTTTTCAGGACTAGGTATGGGCACTATGAGTTTCTCATAATGCCCTTCGGGTTGACAAATGCACCTACAATTTTCATGGAATACATGAATCGCATTTTTTGACCTTACCTAGATTAATTTGTGGTTGTGTTCATTGATGACATCTTGATATACTCTAAGAGTGAAAAAGAACATGAATAACATCTTTGAATCATTCTACAAGTGCTGAAAGAGAAAAAGTTGTATGCCAAATTGGAGATGTGTGGATTTTGGTTGACAAAGGTGAAGTTTTTCAGACATGTCATCTCTAAGAGAGGGGTAGTCATAGACCTTAGCAAGATGGAAGCAGTGATTCAGTGGGAAAGACCAAAGACGGTTACAGAAGTCAGAAGTTTCTTGGGTTTGGCAGGATACTACATGAGGTTTATACAAAACTTCTATCGTATAGCCTTTCCATTAACTAAATTGACTAGGAAGGGAAGTCCTTTCAAATAAACTGATCAATGTGAAGCTAGTTTTCAGTAGTTTAAGATAAGACTGACCACTCCTCCTATTTTAATTATTCCAAACCCTACAAGACATTTTGAAATGTATAGTGACGATTTAAAGAAAGGGCTAGGGTGTGTGCTGATGTAAGACAAGAGAGTAGTTACTTACGCCTCTAGGTAACTGAGACCCCACGAAGGAAATTATCCAACCCATGATCTTGAATTGGCAGCGGTGGTGTTTGCCTTAAATATTTGGCGACACTATTTATAAGGAGGGACATTTGAAGTATACTGTAATCATAAGAGTCTTAAGTACTTTTTTTATTAGAAGGAGTAAAATATGAGGCAAAGAAGATGGGTAGAATTCCTCAATGACAAGAAGTTTGAGATAAAGTATCATCCAAGCAAGGCAAATGTTGTAGCTAATGCCTTATATCGAAAATATCTACATATAGGTCGAATGATGGTGTATGAGATGCAGATGCTAGAAGAGTTTCGAAATTTGAAACTGAACTCTACTTTTACCTCAAAGAAGCTAATCATCAATGGATTGAGTATAGAGTATGACCTTAGGGCCCAGATTAAAGAGGCTCAATTTTACGACCAATACTTATGCGATCATAATGATCAAGATAATTTTTCTATCTCGGATGATGGAGTAATCATGTATCAAGGAAGGGTATGTGTTCCTCAAGAACAAGAGTTGATAACTAAGATCTTGTAGAAGTGCATCAGAGTAAACACACAGTCCATCCTAGATTCACTAAAATGTATCAAGATTTAAAGAGGATGTATTGGGGACCAAGGATGAAAAAGGATATTGCTGAGTTTATGGCAAAATGTTTAACTTGTTAGAAGGTAAAGGTAGAGCATCAAAAGTCAGCAGGATTTATACAAACTCTTGAGATCCCTAAATAGAAATGGGACATTATTTCGACAGACTTTGTGGTGGGCTTACCTAAGACTTCAGTTGGACATGACTTTTCACTAGGTAATAGTTGACAGATTAACCAAATCTACTCACTTTTTGTCTATAAAAATTAACTTTTCACTGGAAAAATTGGCCTAATTATATGTCTAGAAAATAGTTAGACTACACGAAATTTCATTAAATATAATTTCTAATAGAGATCCAAGGTTTATGTCAAGGTTTTGGAAGGTGATGTAAGAAGATTTTGGAATCTAATTGCGATTCAGTACTGCCTACCATCCTTAGATTGACGAGCAAACATAACGAACCATTCAAACTCTAGAAGATATGTTAAAGACCTGTGTGATAGAGCAAGGTAAAGGATGGGATAAGTACCTACCTTTAGTGGAATTTTCTTATAATAATAGTTATTACTCCAATATTAAGATGGCCCCCTACAAAGCTTTATACAGTAGGAAGTGCCGATCTCCACTATATTGGTTTGAGGTAGGAGAAAAGAACTTGCTGGGTACTGATCTAGTTCAACAAACCACTGAACAAATCACGATGATACAAGACAAAATACTTATAGCTTAGAGTCAGCAAAAGATTTACTATGATAAGAGACATAAACCTTTGGAGTTTGAGGAAGGAGACCATGTATTTCTGAAACTTTTCTCGACTACTAGAGTTGGTAGGTCTCTCAAAACCAAAAAGTTAAGTCCGCAATTTTTGGGACCCTACGAAATTTTGAAGAAAGTGAAGACGTCAACATATCAAGTTGCCTTCCCACCTAATTTGTCCAACCTGCATAATGTTTTCCGTGTATCACAGCTGCGTAAGTATCTTCCAAACTCCTCTCATGTAATACAGGAAGAACCAATCCAAGTAAAGCAGAACATGACATATCAATTAGTACCGATATCCATATTGAACACCGATGTGAAGCAATTGAGGAATAAAATCATTACCTTAGTTAAGGTGTTATGGGAAGGTTTGACTTCAGAAGAAGCAACTTGGGAGCTTGAAGAAGTCATGAGGAATAAATATCTATAATTGTTCTTATTAGGTAATTTCTAAAATTTTGAGGATAAAATTTCTGTTAGGGAGAGATAAATGTAACATCCTTAATTTTATTTCTTTTATTAGTAGATGTACATAAATATTTAAGGAAATAAAACTTAATAAAAAGTTCTTTTTTATATCTAAGAAAATATAAGCCTTAAAAATTCTTCATCTTATGTGTATGGATAAAAAATGTTTCTAACATTAACGGAATAGGTAAAGAGAGAAAACCTAATAGGAAAAATTAGAAATAACATCCTAAAGAGAGGAGAAATTCTTGGGTAAGAAAGATAAATTTTTTTGAAAGTACAGATTTTAAAAGTTAAAGAAGATTGGATTAGGGTAATTTTTCCTAATTCAAGAGTTAGAGTTACTAAGTTTAACATCTCCACTTATACATTGGACCTTCCCCTATGGACACTCCATAGAGTTTGTTCTTCCACTTCACATGAGTTTCTAGCAAGCCAATTAGATAGCCTAAACAAGAGATATAGCATAGATTTGGATTAAGATATAGAAGTTGGACCTATAGACCAAAAATCATTAAAATGTGACCAAGCCCTCCGTGAGATGTAGAATTTCAGCCAAAGCAAAGGAAATGGGCAAGAATGAACCTAAATACAAGAGGAAAAAAAATAAAAATTAAGTGATAAAATAATAGTGTAATAATAATAAAGATTAAGTCACATGACATTAAGACAAAAATTCAACAAGTGGTGTGATAATATCTATATCCTACATTCATAATTTTAGCAAGTGGTATAATAATACATAGCATTAGGACAAAACATCGATATCCTACACTCATAATTTTAGCAAGTGGTATAATAATACATGACATTAGGACAAAATATTCATATCTTACACAAATAATTTCAGCCAAGCAAGGGAGATTCAAGGGTTAGAAACTTGCCACTTAGAAAAGCAAACTTATCATACCTATTTGAGACAAAAGAAAAAGAAAAAGAATCCCTAAATCAAAGGGACCTTGTCCGTTATCTTAAGAACATTTTATCATGATTTTCAAAATACAAATCTTCTTTTGCTATGTATATCTTGATTAAGGGAGAGGAAGACAAGAACATTAATTGTCTTTCCTCAAAAAGCAACCAAATGCATTCTAATTGTGATAAGGTAGACCCATGATTAAGAAAGGAAGACCACTTGATAGTTTATTTAAGCAAGAACCACCTTTATAACAGTAGAATTTCGTCCAAGTGAGGGAGAGAAAAATAGAAGGAAGGTAGAGTGAGGAAAGGAGAGAAAGAAAGGAGAATAGAGGAAGAACGAAGAAAGAAAAGCCTAAAGGACTAACTACTCAAGGTAAGTTAGCTTAATCTCTACTTGAATCCACCTTTTATCTTCATTCTTGGGGTTCAAAACTCACCCTTCTTCTCTTATTCAAGTTGTTGGAAAAGCTAAGGGAATGGAGGAATCTTGCCACTTTCTTCAAGAGAAAACAAGAAAAAGAATTCACTTAGTGAGTTAGGGAGATCTTTAGGTAGGTTTAACAATATTTTTTTTAGAAAAAAAGCTTTGATATTAGAAAATTTTATATGGCTATGGGTGACAAAATTTTAAGATTTTTATGTTGTTATTTTATATATTTAAATGTGGTGAAAAATTAATGAAATATGATTAGATATAAATTAAGAAGAAAATGGAAGAGGACATAATAAAATGATGAACTAAAACCTTAGAAAAGGTTTGGTTAGGAAATTGGATTTTGGAGTAACTAGGGAAGCTTATGTTTTTAAAATTCTAGAAAGAATCAGTTAGGAAATACAAAAATGGTTAACATAAAAAATATAGATATATGTCTTATGGATATTTAGGCACTGAAATCACTCAACTTGGAGTCCATATGAGGTAGATATGGTTAAATTAGTAAGCAGTGGTCAGAAAATGGTTAACCAGGGAAGAATCTGTTAGGAAAACTTTTGTATTTGAATTTCTTGGAACATTCTATAGGGAATTAAAATAACTGATTAACATAATATATATATATATATATATATATATATATATATATATATATATATATATGTCTTATGAAAATTTAGCCACTAGAATCACTCAATTTTGAGTTTATATAAGGGAGATAAGGTCAGCTTAGTAAGTAAAGGTCAGAACTTACCTGAGAAGAAATAACATTTAACTTGAGGGACTAATATCACCAATATGCCTTAAGCTTTCACCAAAATGTTCAACATAATAGTTTTAGTTTTAAATGGACACCAAGATCACCTAAGTCGTAGTTAAAATTATGAAGTTATGCTCTGATTAGTTATAGAAGGTCAGGCAGGATGAAAACCTGCATAAGGTATTTACACAACATATAGCATGGTCGTGTATCAAAGCACGACCAGTCCGTGTTTTATGCTGAAAAAGGCATTTCGAAGCTTAAAGCATGGCTATTTTATAGGAAATGGCCAAGTCGTGTTATAAGATACGTTTAGGCCGTGTTGGAAACTAGTACAGCTTATTTTCAACATTTTTCTACCCTAAATGAAACTCGTTAACTATAGGATATTAATATAAACCAAATTGAAGAAGAATGTCGTATTCAATTTGTGAGAACATGTGTTGAAAAAGATATAAGTAGGAGGAAAGTGACTAGAGACCAAGTATAAAGAAAATGAAGAGATAAAAATAATATTTAAACAGAAGAAGAATCTTATAAATAAAAATAATAAATGACTAGTGTATGTTATAGCCATTTCTATTACATGAACTCCTTACCATCTTAAGTGTGTAATTTTGTCATAGAAATATTTTATAAAGTGATATTTGAAACAATTATGTTTATGGCATGATTACCAATGATTTTTGGTAATGATTAGATTTTGATAAAAAATTATGGCATGTGAGTATAATGAACATACTTGTTATTGAAATCATATTTTTGGCTATTAATGTAAAAAGAAAAGAAATGAACACGGTCACATGGCAGTCTGTGTGGTACACCATTAGAGGACGCCCTACCAATTGCTATGGTTATATTAATAAAAAAACAAAAGAGAAAGTGTAGCATGTCGGATGGAGCAAGAAAAGTGATGTGGGGTAAGCCACAAACTCTAGATCTAGACACCAAACCTTGGCAGAACTCAAAGAAGACAACAATGGAGGTTAAATCTAAAAATGGAAGAAAACAAAAATAAAAGGAATAGAAGTAGAACCAATTCACACAATGGAACAACCCTTGTTCTATGAATCAAGAACTGAACCAAAAGATGAATAAACTCTACTAGTACAACCTTACACAATGGCCATGGCAGCCAAGCACAAGGAGGAGGCTTATGGAGGCTTGAGAACACCAATCTCTAGGGAGATTGACACACACAAGAACAATTAAGTAAGATCAATCAACAATACTCTCTTCTCTCAAAAGCACTCTTTTGAAAGAAGGGAAATCAGTTTCTGAGTTACAAAATGTCTAATCCCCTAAAAACATGCTAAGGAGGGCTTTTATAGTCCTAGTGCTGGCCTCCCTTTATAAAAAACGAAATACTAAAAATTAAATAAGGAAATTGTCTTAAAACAGAAAAGACTACAAGCAAAACGTCCAATCACTTCATGGAGTCTTCTCTTCACCCCTAGGGTCTTCACGAGCTGCAAAGGCCACCATTGACTTGATGGACAGATCCTTGATAGATGGCTCGAAGAAGGCTATTAACATGGAAGGCTCCTTGGACAAGAAGAAGGTCATCACCTTGTCCAATTTTTGTTGGATCTCCTTAGCCCTTGCCCTAGTGATAGGACCTTCAAATGTAGGAACTTGAGGTGTAGGTGATCCCTCATCAAAAAGCCCATATCGGAGAGTAGAAAGTACTCACCCTGACCGAGGTAGCTTAATATGAAAATAAGTTGATAGCCATCATATGACAATCTAAAAATAGTTATTCATTCCATACATGTCATTACTGTATGATTTTCATATGCATAGATAAAGTGCATTCATGTGACCTAAGAAATTTTCTGTAGCTTATATAGATGAACATGACATGATGATCTATATTGATGATAATTGTGATTTATTGTTGAACCTACTGGGATTTAATTCTCACTATATTTCTTTATCATGCTCAAAAAACTAGTTTTGCTAATTTTTCTTTGGCTCTGGCTCTTAGTATACATTGGATCGAGTTACTCTATCTTGGGCAGATCCCATAAATTAATAAGATGTTTGTGGTCGAGTTGGCTAAGATCTCGGTGAAGGTGCAACTACCCACACTCGTTTCCCCGAAACTGGTCAATATGGATGAATAAGATGTAGACATATATGTGTTTGATTTATGTACGGATGTTGTTAATTATTTATGTGTAAATATTTATTATGCTTGGTTAAATTAATTAAATGTTATTATGAGTTAAATAAAGGTAATGATTTCATGGGACTTTTAAAAAAATAAAGTTGTTACATACTTACTATACTAGTATTTGGTGAGATCAGTTAGTAATTAATAAGCGAAAAAGTGGTGAGAGACCTATTCGGTCATGGAAAGAGATGAAGGTTATGATGAAAAAGCAGTTTGTTCCTAGCCATTACTATAGAGACTTGTTCAGAAAATTAAAAAATCTGCATCAAGGACCTATGAGTGTAGAGAATTACTACAATGAGATAGAGATGACCATGATGAAAAATAATATTGAGAAGGATAGGGAGGCTACAATGGCAAGGTTTATAGGCGGTTTGAGGAAAGAAATTACAAATGCAGTGGATATGCACCATTATGCAGAGATGGAGGATTTACTGCATAAAGCAATTAAAGTTGAGAAGCAGTTAAAGGTTAGAACATCTTTTAAATTTGGCTTCATTCCTCAAAACTCCATGGAAGCCGAATTGGCAAGACAACCATAAGGCTGCTACTATGCCGAAAGAAGAGTGTATGTGGAGAAATTCAGTTATAACTCCTAATCCCAAGGCCAAAGATGATACTTCTACTTCCTTTAAAGCACGAAATACAAAATGTTTTAGATGTCACAGGTTGAGGCATATTGCATCATAGTGTCCTAACAAGAAAGCCACTATTCTTCTTAATGATGGAGGTATAGAGAGTGAGCAATTCTAATGAAGATGAGATGCCACCATTAGAGGATTATAGTGATATAAAGATTGGTGAACCAGTGCATGGAGAAGTATTGGTTACTTGATGTGCTCTTAATATGCAACCTAATGATGATGTTAATGATGAACATCATGAGCACATCTTTTAGACAGGTGCCACGTGAATAATAAGCTATATAGCTTGATTATTGATAGTCGGAGTTACACTAATGTAGCTAGTACCTTAATAGTTGGTAAATTAGGTTTACCCACATTGAAACATCCTAAGCCATATAGGCTAAGATGGTTGAATGATATGGGAAATATATGGGTGACAAATCAAGTTTGAGTATCTTTCTCTATTGGTAACTATAAAGATTAGGTGTTTTGTGATATAGCACCAATGCATGCTGCACACTTGTTGTTGGGACGTCCATGGCAGTTTAATAGAAGGGTCAATTATGATGGCTACAAGAATCGATATATATTGACCATACATAATTGAACTTTTATTTTAACACTCCTAAAGCCAGCTGAGACTTTTGCTAACCAAGTAAGGATTACAAAATAGCGTAAGTTGAGAGAAAAAAAAGAAAAAGAGAAAAAAGAGAGTATAACCAAAATTGAGAGTGAGAGAAAAGAGAGATTAAGATATGTGGGTAGAAAAAGAAAGAGAGTTGTGAGGCAGAGAAAGAGAAAAATAAAAGAGTGAGTGCTTTTGCACTAAAAAGTGAGGTGAAAAATGCTTTGGTGTGTAAATCCAACGTCCTTGTGCTCATGTACAAGGATATTTATTTTACTAACACTCCTAACCTTTCTTTGCCTAGTATGGTTGTGTCTTTGATATAGAAATTTACTGATATTTTTTCTGAGGAGATTCCACATGGACTACCACCTTTGAGAGGCATTGAGCACCAGATAGACTTTGTCCCTAGATCATCCATCTGTAACAGGCATGCCTAGCGAGCTAATCATAAGGAGACGAAGGAAATTCAGAGGCAAGTAGATGAGCTAGTTCAGAAGAAATTCATGAGGGAGAGTCTTAGTCCTTGTTCAGTACCTGTTATTCTTGTGCCTAAGAAGGATAGGACTTGGCGTACGTGCATAGATTACAGAGCCATCAACAAAATCACTGTAAAGTATAGGCATCCAATTCCTAAATTAGATGACATGCTTGATGAGTTGCATGGTTCTAGTGTTTTACTAAAATTGATTTAAAGAATGGCTACTATCAAATTCACATGAAAGAGGGAGATCAGTGGAAAAATGCTTTTAAGGCTAAGTATGGTTTATATGAGTGGTTAGTAATTCCTTTAGGTTGACCAATGCATCCAGTACCTTTATAAGATTAATGAATCATGTCTTATGTGCTTTCATTGAAAAGTTTGTGGTAGTTTACTTTGATGATATTTTAGTATATAGTCAAAATATTGATGAACATGTATTGCATTTGCGTGCTATTTTTAATGTGCTTAGGGAGCATAAATTGTATGCTAACATGAAAAAGTGCACGTTCTATTCTAATTTTGTGGTGTTCCTTGGTCTTGTTGTTAATTGTCATGGAATTAGTGTAGATGAGGATAGGGTTAAGGCAATCTGAGATTGGCCTACACCTAGGAATGCTAATGAAGTTAAGAGTTTCCATGGTTTAGCAAGTTTCTATAGGCGATTTGTAAAGAATTTTTGTACTATTACTGCACCACTAAATAAACTTGTTAAAAAGAATGTTGTCTTTAAATAGGATGATATGCATGAGAAGTCATTTAAAACTTTAAATAATCTTTTGACTAATGCACCCTTACTGTCATTACCTAACTTTGATAAAGTTTTTGAAATTGAATGTGATGCTTCCGGTGTTGGTATAGGTGTTGTTTTGATGCAGGATTCTAAACCGATTGCATACTTCAATGAGAAGTTAAATGGGGCAACGCTGAACTATCTTACTTATGATAAGGAGTTATATGAATTGGTCAGGACTTTACAAACTTGGCAACATTATCTATGGCCAAGGGAGTTCATTATCCATTCAAATTATGAGAGCTTTAAATTCTTGAAGTCCCAAGGTAAGTTCCATAAGAGGCATGCTAAGTGGTTAGAATTCATTGAGACATTTTCTTATGTTATTAAGTATAAAAGTGGAAAGGAAAATATGGTAGCTGATGCATTGTCTAGAAGATATGCGTTATTGACATTCTTGCATGCTAAGTTGCTTAGTTTTGAATACATTAAAGACTTGTATTCTAATTATGTTAATTTTGGATATGCATGGAATTCTTGTGATAAGCGTGCTATTGATGGTTTCTATAGACATAAAGGTTACTTATTTAAAAAGAATAAATTTTGTGTGCCTATGTGTTCTATGTGTGACTTGTTAATTAAGGAGAGTCATGGTGGAGGTTTAAAGAGACATTTTAGAGTGACTAAAACCTTAGAAATTTTGCATGAACATTTTATTAGCCTCACATGAAACATTATGTCATTTCATTTTGTGCTAAGTGTGTGGCAAGTAAACAAGCTAAGTCTAAGGTTATGCCACATGTTCTTTATACTCCATTACCTGTATCTACACAGCCTTGGCATGATATTTCTATGGATTTTGTGATTGGGTTACTGAGGTCTCAAAGTGGTAAATATAGTGTTTTGTGGTTGTTGATAGGTTTAGCAAAATGGCTCATTTCATTACATATGTTAAAACTAATTATGCAACACACATAGTTAATTTGTTCTTTAAAGAAGTAGTGAGTTTGCATAGGTTGTCTAGAACAATAGTAAGTGATAGAGATGTTAAGTTCTTAAGTCATTTTTGGCGTACTTTATGGGGTAGATTAGGGACTAAACTTCTATTTTCTACTGTTGCATACCCTCAAACAGATAGGCAAATTGAAGTAGTTAATATGACACTTACTACACTTTTACAAGTTATTATATCTAAAAACTTGAAACATTGGCAAAAAGTTTTGCCACATGTTGAGTTTGCTTACAATAGATCTGTGCATTCTACTACTGCTTATAGTCCTTTTGAGATTGTTAATGGCTTTAATCCTCTAACACCTTTGGATATTCTACCTTTGTCTACTAATAAGTTTGTTAACTTAGATGGTAAAAATAAGGCTGAATATGTAAAGGATTTGCATGCTAAGGTTCAAGCTAACATTGAGAGAAAAAATAAGTAATATGCAACGCAAGTCAATAAGAGCCGAACTAAAATTGTATTTGAATCAGGTGATTGGGTTCGGGTACATATGCGCAAAGAGCGGTTCCCAGCTCAGAGGAAGTCTAAGTTACATCCTAGGAGAGATGGAACTTTTCAAGTATTGGAATGAATCAATGACAATTCCTATAAAATTGATTTGCCTAGTGAGTATAGCAATATTAATGCTACATTCAATATTGCTGACTTGTCTTTATTTGATGTAGGTGATGCCTTTGATTGGAGGAAGAATCCTTTTGATGAGGGAGGGAATAGTGGAGATCAAGGTGTTGTTAAACCTATTCCAAACTATTCCCAAGATCTTTTGCAAGGGATAGGTTGTCCAATGACTAGGAGCAAAGCAAAACGAGTCAAAGAAACTTTATTGGACTTGATCTTGGATGTGCAGACTAAAAAGGAAGTTATTGGGTTAAGTCAAGACATCAAGTGGGTCACACTTTGAAGCCTTGAAGATGGTATTAAAGAGAGCAATTGGGAGGCCAAATAGAGCTTAATTGGATCTTGAAGAAAACTAGCCCAAATTTGCATGGACTAAAGATGTATTATGGGCTTTATGTTATGTGCTTTATTTTGGATATTATTAGTATTTAATTTAGGCCTATTCTTTATGTTGGCCAAATATTAGTTTAATTATAGGTTTAGTTTTTTGTTAGTTTAGTTAGTCCAAATAACTAGTGTTGTTGGGGCTATATTTTATTGAAAGTCCAATTAGGAGTTTTAAAGATTTCCTACTAGCTTTAGGATTGATTGACTATATGAAGGTTCTATATGTTTATGTAAAGCAGAGATTTTGATGATTAATAAAGATTGAGTTTTCTTCTAAAGTGAGAGCTTCCCTTGGTTCTTCGGTAAAGAACTGAATCGGATCTTATTGAGGCAACTCGTGGCGATCAAACATCTATTGAATTTTTAAGACGATACTTGCTTCTGCCAAACACTCCGTTTCTTGGCTTAAGGAAACACAGCAACTTAGGAATTGAATCAATTGGTAGGTACAAGAACCCCTATGAAAAGAATCACTTGGTTAGCATGTAATTTAATGGGTTTAAGTTAAACTAAGAACCACGAAAATAGGTAATTGGATTAGTTTATATATAGTTATTCGCTTGAAAGAGGTTATTAACGATTAAGGCTAAAACATCCCCAATTAATTAGATAATTATAATTAAAGGTATATCTTAATTGTTGAACATCATAAGTGTGGTAAACCCTAACCTTAGGCTTTTTATAATTGAGTAGCTAATTTAATTAATTATGACCTCATTCCTATCGAATTATATTGATTTAGATAGCTAACTTCGTAGAATACTGGTAATTAATCGTTGGTCTATGTGGGATATAATTCGTACTCGCTGAACTAGTTACAACTACACCGTGTGCTTA
Source organism: Gleditsia sinensis (assembly GCA_037074535.1). Lineage (NCBI taxonomy): Eukaryota > Viridiplantae > Streptophyta > Magnoliopsida > Fabales > Fabaceae > Gleditsia > Gleditsia sinensis. The sequence continues at coordinate 20,338,906 of CM073475.1, forward strand.
CGGTTATTATATAAATACCACTTAACAAGTTTTTGGCGCTGTTGCTAGGGACCAGTTGTGTCAATGTTATTTGTTTTACAAATAGCTAGACTAAATCCCTTTTTTTTGTATATTCTTCTTGCTGATTTTGTCCTTTGCTTTCTTTTGTAGGTGTGTCGTTCTTATATGTGTAGAGACCATAAGTATTTTGCTAAGTTTGACCCTAAAATCGAATGCACCTTACACAGGAGAAGAAGAAGAAAGCAATAAGATCCTACACCACCTGCTATGGCAAACTGTGATAACTGATCATTAAAAGATTTCACCGCCCTAGATACCTATGGCCTGAATCCTAGTATTGTTAGACTTATTGTAGAGGCCAATGAATTTGAGTTAAAGTAATTTTTTCTTCAGATGGTTCAGCAAAATCAATGTGGAGGGTCCCCTACTGTAACAGCCCCTGTAGAAGCAAGTACGTGGCTGGCACAAGAATAGGGAAGATTCCACCGTGTAATCCTCAAACCAACTGACATCAAGATACCACTATAGTATACAACATATAGGCAGAGACAACAACATGCATACCATAAAAATGATTCAAAATTCATAAATCCACATACAATTGGCATTAAGCCAAACAATACAAAAATAATCTGTTTCTCATATAACAAAAGATCTGCAAACATCCATATATGCAAGGATGCAAGGATCCTGCTTGTAGTTCATAGAGCTACATTACAATACAAACATAAAATATTTAAACAAATTGGGAGCCCTGAAGGCAACTTGAGCTCACCACAACTCCCTCAGCTCACTACACAGTTAGAGCTGGATCTAAGTCTTTTTGACTATCTGAAAAAAGAAAGATATGATAGAGTGAGTATAAAACTCAATGAATAGATAATCCTTACTATAATGGAAACAGGATAAGCAGGGTACGAGTTTTTCCTTCACAAGTAAAAATTTAATGCAAGGAAATGATGAATGCCATATGTATCATACGTTTGAAAGATCAATAACAAGAAAGTTTTAGTATTAAGAGGCATAAATATCAATGTTACGATATTATATAAATAAATACAAATAAGTTTAGAGCTTTTCATTGATTAAAGAACTCTCTTTATATTAAAACCATAGCCATTTCTAAAACATGCAATAAAGGGAGTGTTCACCATCAATTAGGCCAAAATCCTGAAATCCATTGGGTAAAAACTCATAATCCATCGGGTCATTGCCTGCAAAGTCCATCAGGCAAAAGTCAGTTACATAGAACTCAAGATGCACTAGGGTTAGCATTCATAACTGCTAGTTTGCAATGTTTCTAATTTAGGTTTCTCTGTATAGATACAATAAAGAAATAACAAGAAATACAAGCGATAAATAGAAGATCATGTCACTTCTAAAAAATTATATCCTCACTAATCAACAATAGCCAAACAATACCAACTTAACTTGTACATTTATATCCATAAGCCTACACATGTGCCTCATAAAATCATTTATCAATTCATGTGAAATATAAATATCATAATGACTCAACACAATTTTTGGGTATTCTCAATCAGTATAATTTAATATGATAGAGAAATAAAGTATATATGATGCTTGTCCTGCATTCTTAAGGTTTATACTAGGAGCCATGTTTTGAAATATATGATCATAATTAAAAAAAATGAGTTTCACATTAGTAGTAATGTCTCATGTGGATAGCTAAAAATTATGTTATAGTAAGTATTATCTACTCACAATACTAAGGATTTAAGGTGGTTGAACCCTCTTGATCACTTCCAAAGCTCAATGGTCGAATTGATGTTGAAAGTTGTCTTTCACTATCTCAAAATCTAGAAAAACTATGGAATATCAATTTTTAACCAAACATCACAAAAATACTATTCATGCTAGTCGGAAATACTGTTCATGGTGGCCAAAAAAAATTATCATATGCTTTTAAACTCCCAAATTCATCATTCTATCCACATCTAAGACTATCTATAGCAAAAATTTTAGAATTAGAGCTATCAATTATACCCATGAAAAACTCACCATAAAGGTACTATTCACGACCCTCCGGCGTGATTCTAGGGATGCTCTGGCAAAACCAAACAATCCAAATGGTTTGTCAATTAGAGGTCTATAGCTCTAGATATAAGGATTTGAAGGTGGGAGGAGAAAATGCTGGTGTTCTAGGATTCTAAAATGCTGCGCATGCCTATATGCGTAGAGCTACAGTACCTAGAATGCTACAGTATCATTTTTTTAGGATGTTACACCTACTAATGACCTAAATCTCCATTTATCAGTCTTTCTTGAATACAGTGACACCTTGAAGTTAAATGGAGTATCTTTTGATGTTATCCGTCTAAGGTTGTTTTCATTCTCTTTGTGGGACAAAGCCCGAGCATGGTTGCATTCTCTTTCATCAGGGACTATCATCACTTGACAGTAGCTTTCACAATCTTTTTTAGACAAGTATTTTCTCCCAAGCAAGACAACTCATCTACAAAATCAAATCACTACTTTTGCATAAAAAGATGGAGAATCATTGTATGAAGGTTGGGAAAGATTCAAGGAACTCCTTAGATTATGCCCACACTGAGTTAGAGAAGTGGCTCATAGTCTATACCTTCTACAATGGACTCATATATAGTACTCGTATGTCTATGGATGTTGCAACAGGAGGAGCCTTAATGAATAAAATAGTTGATGAGGCTTATAAGCTGATTAAAGATATGGCTCAAAATCACTACTCTTGGTCTAATGAGAGGCGGCCATATAGAAAAGCATCATATATATATATATATATATATATATATATATATATATGAATTTAATGCATTTAATTATCTAACTTCTAAGGTTGATGCACTATTTTAGAAGTTAGATAAATTAAGCATCAATGCAGTTGGTTCTCTCCATTTTCTACATGTGAGATTTGAAGGTGTGTTGGCCATGTGGCCAATGATTGTCATCTTGGGAACCCTGCACCCCACGATTATGAACAAGTGAATTTTTTTAATAACAACCAAAGGAATAATCCTTATAGTAATACTTATAATCCATGTTGGAGAAATCATCTCAAAATCACATACAAGCCTGATGCAAATTAGTCTCTTTAAAATAATTTCAGGCAACCTCATAGGTTTCAAAATCAGAAGTAATTTAATCCTCCACCACAGCCAAAGTCAAATTTGGAGGTTTTGATAAAGAACTATATTGCAACTCAGACTAAACAAAATGATGAGTTTAGAGCCTATAACTATTCAATGAATAAGGTTATAAAAGACTTAACCTCTAAGGTTGACTAGCTTGCTACTCATAATAAGATGTTGAAAACTTAGATCGTACAACAAGTTAGCTTATCAAATAGGAACTTTGACAAGTTCCTACGCCAAACTGAGAACCTCAAAGAACACTACAATGCTATAACCTTAAGAAATAGTAAGTAGTTAGCTAAATCAGAAAGAAGTGGAGAGGTAAAGCAAAACAAACCTCAGGTTGAATTAGAACATGCCAAGGAAGAGGAATCTAAAGGAGAGGAAAAGAGTGAAGAAGAGCCCAAATATATGGCTCTTGCACCATACAAGCCATCAGTCCTTTTTCTTCAGAGATTGGTCAAAGCTAAGTTGGAAAAGTAGTATAGGAAGTTTTTGGATGTGTTGAAGAAGTTGCACATCAACATCCTATTCCTGGAAGCAATATGTAAAATGCCCTCCAATGCTAAGTTTTTTTAAGGAGATCCTCTCAAATAAGAAAAAAAATTAAGGAGCATGCTACAATGGCACTGACAAAGGAATGCGTTGTATTTATTCAACATAAGCTGTCATAAAAGTTTAAGGACCCTATAAGCTTCTCTATTCCTTGCTCCATTGGAGATATGAAGACTGACAAAGCATTATGTGACCTTGCAGCAAGTGTGAGTCTTATGCCTCTATTTCTTTGCAAGAAGCTCCAAATGGGTGATTTAAAGCCAACTATCATTTCTCTTCATTTAGCAGACCGATTTGTTAAGCATCCAATGGGTATCTTAAAGGATGTTCCTCTAAAGGTAGGTAAGTTTTACATACCTGTGGATTTTGTAATTTTAGAGATAGAGGAAGATGATAAAATTTCCATCATTCTTGTAAGGCCTTTCTTAGCCATAGTAGGTGTTAATATTAATGTAAAAGATGGAAAACTTTATTTGAATATAGGAGATGAAAAAGTAGAGTTTAACTTGGCTAATGCCATAAAATCTCTCTCTCTAGATGAATCTTGTTGCATGGTAAACTTACCTAAACAAAATAAGAATGATAATGTTATGAACATTTGTTCTACTAACCTACCTGAGTTATACTCTGTGGAAAGTTCTTTGCCTTGTACTAAACAGGTAAAATTTACTACATGTGTGGAGGTGCTTAATGAGAGTTCCATCTTCTCTTCACAATTAATAGAGAAGAAAGTTATCCAAACTCTCTTAAAGCCACCTTGAGCCAAAGTATGCAAAAAAGTCAAGCTCAAGACTTTAAACAAGCGCTTTATGAAAGGCAACCCACATTTTAGTTTTGAATGCCTTTTTGTTTTATTTTCTTGCTTATGGTTTTGTTTTTTGTTTTTTTTATAGTTAATCTCCTAGGTTAGGTATTAATGAGTGTTTTGGGTTATTTTTAGGTGAATCTCCATGTGCCCAAGGTTGGATAAAAGATTGCACTTCAAAGGAAATTTAAAGGAATGAAAAAAATGGAAAAATACAAAAAAAAAAATAAGTTTTCCAGCACTTAACATAGGTCCTCCGTGTCATGGAACATGCCTGTGCTTCAAGCACGGGCAAATTGAAACATTTTTTAGAAACCTACAGCCAACATGGGTTGATCGTGTCTCAAGATACGACCGTGTCCAATGGTCCTTAAAAGAATTATGCTTTCCCTTATGCAACACGGGTAGGCCATTTCTTGTAACACGGTCTTGCTTTAGGAAGAGGCAAAAATTTAGAGTTCAGAAAGCAACAAGGCTTGGCCGTGTTATATAACACATCTTTTCTGGCTTGGCCGTGTTACATAACACATCTTTTCTCTAGGCTATGCTCTACGTCTAGGAATAATTTCCCCTTTCTAGAGTCTAGCATGGGTGAGTCATACTGCCAAGCACAGCTGTGCTTCGGGCACAAGAATGTTTTTCTTTCCCAGTGATTGTGTATATTTCTCACCCGTGTTCCCCTAATTCTCTCCTGTGCCCTCAAACTCGTGCTCTGCAATCCTCTCCTGTGCTCTCATCTTTGTTACTCTTCATCTCGTCCCTATCCCTTGCCTTCTTGTACCCTAACTAGCATCTCTTCTTCCCTTTCCCTTTGCTTACATGTGCTTTCTAACCACCCAGAACCACACTCTTTTCTTTCCCTTTGAAATCTCCCTCGCCCACGTCTCTATACACCAATCCTGTGCTAAATCCAGATTTTTTGTGCTCTGCGAAACAACTCAAGCCTCCTACGCTTCCTCAACCTCTAGCTTTACCAAGCCTCCTACATTTCCTCTCCCTCTCTACTCACCCATCGTACCTAGCCCACACACCAAAGTGCCTCACCCTATTCTATGTTTTCCCCTATTCCCCTGCACTTTACCCATGTTCTACCCTCCCCTTGAGCACCCTCCTGCCAGGCATACTGGGATTCAGTACCCATCTACATCCATCTATGTCCCCTCCATATAATCTCAATTCCTCATGCTAATTTAATTTAGCTAATTGGTTAATTTAAAATCTAATTTTGTACTTAGTTTATATACTTGAACATTGACGTATCACTTTGGTCTTTCACTTGAACTTGCCTAAGATTGGACTTGAGTTTACTAGGTTATCGGATTGTTCATGTTGGTTGTTGTTGTTTGTTCATCTAGATTGGATTGGCATTGGTATTATTTGGTTGCTATTAATTATCCTGCTGGCTGCACTATTTTGCCAAGAATTACATTGTTGAATTCTCTATTTTGCCTGGCTATATAAGGACCCATATACTCTACTATTGAACTAAGTACTTGATATATTGTGGTTGCCTATTACTAGTTGATATTCAAAAATTGCAACACTAGAATTTGCCTATGACTAATATTTGCCTTAGCTCCTCCTTGATTCCCTGATCTTTGCGTATTGGGATTTACCACTCTGCTAAGTCACTTCTGGTTTTTACTAGTCATTCGTTGTTTCTGATTTTGACTCAATAACCCGATTTTTTGATTGTTATCGTTGTTAGCTGTATCTGAATTTAGTTTACATGATTTTTCTATTAGCCATTTGACTACCATTTTTCTGAATATATTGGTTTATTTTTTTCTATCTAAGTGGTTTTGCACTACTTTACACTTACACATATTCACATTGATTTACGTGGTGCATATTCATATTGTTAGACTATTTAGGTCCCTCTTTTCGAAGTGTAAATCCCAAATTTGACCATGAATTACTAGATTATTCTACCAAGGCATGAATTCATGACACTGCTAGCATTCTAAATTGGTTAATTTACATTGCTAAAAAAATTTCCCAGGCTTGGATATAACATTCATCAGTCTAGACTAATTTTACCTTGGCATTGTTATTCTGATATACTGTGGTTACTAGTTCAAATTTATCATTGTATGACTAGTGAGATATTTGGTTATTCCTGAAATTTGCTAGCTATTGAGCTTTCTAAATTGTGAATTCCCTAAACTTTGCATTATCTCTGGATTTATTTGATAGTTGTTTTTTGGTGACTGTTCATCCTTTCCCTATTGCACTTTATTTTTTATCATTCTAAATGGCCCCAAAAAGAGCCAAAATTGGCCAAGCATCCTCCCAATCCCAACAACCTCATAAAGGACGAACTTAAAGGTTGTCCCAACTTCCTCATCAAATTAATGAATATGGTATCGTGTTCGTTGATGATAATCAACAAAAATGATATGATACTTTGGTAAAACGGGGAATGCTGAGTACCCGATATATGGATGAAGAATGCCTAGAATGATTAGGCCTTTTAATTGACATCTACTACATTATTGGTAAGATTAGGTAGGCCACTTTTGTTGGGCTCCGTTACCTAGCCTATGCTAGGACTATCTTTAAAATTTTTTAGTTCAAATAACGTGGTTCTATTTAGGAATCCTGACATCGATTAGGCTACGTTAACTTTAGATTATTTAATCATGTATGTAGTTTATCTTTAACCTAATTTAATGCATTGTTTAGATTTCCTCTATGGAGAACTAGTGCATTCCCTAAAGTTTTACTGCACAAAATTTTTGGGACTCAATTTCTATAGAAGGCAATACAATGCATCTGTTTCAAAAGCCTCATTCATTTGTAACCCTATTTTTGATACTTATAGCATCTTATGGCCCATACCGTTTTTGGTAAGGCCGAAAGTGATAGGGGTGCCAATCAACAAGAGCTCTATTTTTTGTAAGCTATAGTGTATGGTACCAATGTGGATATATGAGCCTTCATGGCCTACTAGATGGCAATGGTTGGTTATGCTATGAGCGGCAAAGTGATCATAAGGGGCTTAGTGACTACAATTGTAAGAGGTTTAGGATTAGAGGTAAATTTACAAGATTTTCAACTAATAGCCGACAGTACCAAGATTGTTTAGAATCATATCTACATATGAAATCGATTATTTGAAGAAATATCGACTATTAGTTGCATCTCTGTAGCCATAATATTTTTTGCCTCCCTAACCCTAACAGAACGACAATCACTAATGAAGATAACTGAGTTTACCTTCTAGAAGAGGGCCAGGAAGGTGATTCTCAATCTAAGGGAGAAGATGACTTCTCCTATGAGCCTTTACTAGCTTTAACACCCATACCCCTTCCCATTATTCAAATACTGCAGGGCCTTTTCATGCACCACCATTTGACGAAGACACCTACTCCTTACATATTAAACGAATAGAGGGCCGCATAGTCTCCCTGGAGAGTATACTCGAATCTATACATCACATGGTACAGACACTATATGATTGGCACTTATCCCAGCATCCCCTTGCACTGCCGCCAGAAGACCAATGATTTGGTAAGTTATCCCCTTTCATGCCTTGTTTGATCATTGTTTATGACATTGAGGAAAATGTTAAATTTAAGCGTAGGGAAGTGGTAGTTACTTTTGATTTTTTTTCCTTGCTTCACATATATTTCATTAGTGAGTCCTTATGGTTATATTGAGTAGTCATAATGTTAGTAATTCTATGACTAGGCTTATGTATTATAGATGATCTTAACTCATGAAAATATGATGTGTATCAAAATATGAAATAGTATTTGTCATTTAGTCTCACTTTTCTAGAATTGAACCCCTAATCCTTTAAAAACACCTCACCTATTATGCTATGAACTGCATTCCCTTTTGATTTTGGCATTATGAAAGTATGAAGGTAGAGAAAGGTGAAAAATGAGGGAATGTGAAACTCAAGTTTTTCACTCTGAGTATCCCTTCAAGGCACCAAAAAGGCCTTAGTATGAGTACCTAGTTGCTTATACCTTAGTGAGATGGAGAATAAAATGAATTCACTTTATATTTCTATTAAAAAATGAATGAAATAGAAAAACAAAAGAGAAAAGAAAGAAGAAAAAGTGAAAAGTAAAAGAATTTGTGTGAAAAAAAGAGTGATAAAATAAAAATAAGGGTAAGGAAATATAGAGAGATCTAAACGACGAGGTTACCTACTTGAGTGTTTAAAAATCAATCTAGTGCATACAGTTTAGGGTAACCATAAGATTGGGTGTATAATAATAGAATTTGGGATTGGTATTAGAAGAGTAGAGATTGACTAATAAATGCTTGCTTATATACTTGTTTACATTACATTGATTGGGTAAAGGATTGGCTATATTATGTTTTGCCTATTTTATGAAATTTGAATGCATCTTCTCCTTATCTGTTGGTATGTTACGTTATGTTATTTACTTGAGGACAAGCAAAGGTTTAAGCATGGAAGAGTTGATAAAGGAAAAAATTGTGTGATTAATTATTATATTTTATCCTTTAATTCTTAGCAAACTTGTGATTATCTGCTTATTTCTATTTGATTTTATTTCAATTGCTCTGGATACTAATCGCTTGTATTTTTTGTTTGTAGGTGAGCAAAAGAGCCCAAAAATTAAGGGAGAAAGCACATTTGAAGGCTCATATAAATTAGGAGCAAGCCAAGGAAGAAACATAAAAGAAACATGCTTCGAATAGGCAAAAATTGACATCATCAGCCTCCAACACAACCTGGCTATGTTTGGGATACCCAGAACACAGCTAGGCCGTGTTCTATGTAAGACATGATGCAGCTTTCTAGAATCTGTCCCAAAGCACAGCCAAGCTGTGTCTTGGGACATAGTCATTCTTCGTGTTCGTACAACATGAGAATTTTAAGGGTTTTAATTACCTAAGGAGTATATATAGGTGGTAACATAATTGGGAATGCATCTAGACTCATTCAGACGTATTTTAGACTTAGGAAACACTTTAGGGTTAAGTTTTAGAGTAGGATTATAGTTTTTTTTTGGACTTTGGATTAGATTGGACATTGGATCGAAGATTGTATTCATCATTGTTACTTTGTTCTGGGTTTTATCTTTCTATCTCTCCTTCTCTTTCTCTTATACAGAACTTGTATTGAATTATGATTTATTTAATGCAATTGAAATTGATTAGATTTCTATTTCAATTATATGTGAGTAGACTTTAATATAGGGTTTCGATAAACCTACTTATGGTATGATGATACTTAACTATTGAATTAAATTGTGAAACCCTAATTGTAATTATCTATGGTTAATTAGGATTGACTATTATATGCTATTTGTGTTGATGAATGTCTGGCCAATATTTATCACATCTTAAGTTATTAACTAATGGACTGAAAGGTGAAAGTTAATGCCAAAACTTGATAGTTAATTAAGGATGTTCTAATAACAAAAGTTGGTTAAAACCCCATAGGAATTGAATCAATTGGTATGTACGAGAACCTCTTTAATTGAATCAGTTGGTTAGTATAGAACTTAATAGGCTTAAAGTAGGTAACTAGATTAGCTTAGGTACTGTTATTAACGCTTGAAAGACGTTATTAATGAATTAAGATTAAACTATCCCCAATTACTCAAATAATTTCAATTAGAGGTATATCTTGATTGTTGAATATCATAAGTGCATTAAACCCTAACCCTAGACTTTAATAATTGAGTAGCTAATTTAATTAATTGTGACTTCATTCATATCAAATTATATTGATTTAGATAGCTTACTTTGTAAAATACTGGTAATTGATAATTGGTCTTTGTAGGATTTGACCCATACTCGTCGAACTAACTACAACTATGTCGTGTGGTTGCGGTTATTAGATAAATATGGCTTAACATTCATCTAACTACAACATAGTCCATAATTTTCACTTCTTCAACAAGGTATTTTTTTTTATACTAATTTTACACAACTCCTATCATTTAACAAAGGACCCAAGATAAGATGACACTCATGCAAGTTCTTAATTGTATACATTATCACCAAATATCATTCTAAGCCATTCTGTATGTTTCAAATTTATCAATTAGATTAACATATTTACATTCTTTTTACTAAAATAATACACCTCGATGAACTATCCAACCATACTCATAGAAATCCCAATTCCAAAAAACACCCATAGCTAAAAACAATTTTGCTTTAATATGCTTATATATAGTCTAGCTTCCAAATCACTATCACAAATTTTAACACATCTGCTTTGAAAATCAACAAATGCTTCCACATGTTATAATGTATATAATCTACTCACCAAAACAAGAGATTTCAAGTTGGATAGCTCCAAAACACCCTTTCTAATCTGATTTTGGCAAAATAGACCTTAAAATTGAGTTAAGAGAGTCCCAAATAATAAAAAATGATTCCAAAATTATGAAATTTGATATCTAGGAGTTTAGTCAACACCAGTCAACAAATATATGACACTATTCATACCGAGTTACTGTTTATTCGTGAATAAAAAGGTGTTGTTTGGTCACAAAAATGTCTCCTAAGGTCTTTATACCTCTTGAATCTATTTATGGGGTTAATTTTTCATTTTGAACACTTTAGGTAGGGCTTTTAGAGCTTGCCTCTTATTTTGGGGTTTCTTTCCTTCCAATTTTTTAGCCACTTTGGGTCAAAATAATCAAATAGATTTGTAGTTTTCGTTATTTTGAATCCACTGATGGTGATAATATTGTAATAGATGGTCTAGAAGTGGTAAAAAATTTAGAGAGAGAAAAGAAAGTTTGGAACCCCTTAGAGAACCCCCATGTTTTCTCAATAGGAAGTGGCCCTAAAAATATCAGAGGAACCACTTTGTAAAATTTTAATTATTTGAGGATACCTTTGTAAAAATTATTATTTACATATTTGCTCCCAAAACTTTCAATAATTAAGTTTTTGGCCCTAACCTTAGGTTATCCTATTTTACCATATAAATTCCCATAAAACCATATAATAAATTTTTCTAAATTTAATGCATAGAACAAAAATCTAAATAAATCCAACTTAGGGTTATTACATATAAATACCCTAATTATGCTCCTTTTTCATAAAGTTCCTAAACACAACATAAAATAAACTTCATATACATATTAAAACAAAAATACAATTATTCAAGACAAAAAACACTTATTAAGATAGAATAAAAATCATTTAAGATAAAACATAATTGTTTAAAACTAAATGTAATTATTTATAACAAAACATAACCAGTTGAAATTATAGGGTATTACAATAACAAAAATAACACTATTGTAGAATTTATTACAAATTAATTATATTCGGATAACTGTTATGATGCACATAAAACTCTTATATAAAGAGAAATAGAAATCTAAGATTGAAATTTAACCATGCCATGAGAAGTAGATGACTTTTATCATAATATCACAATTACAATTTAAAATAATGTTACATATGAATTTTTCTTTCTACGTAATGAAGTATGCACAAGATATATAAAAGCTTATAGTATAAGTTTAAAATGCAATTGCACTTAGGGAGTTAATGTAATGAATTAGCATGAATGATAAACAAAACTCAGTGAAGAAAACTTTCTCGAAATTGATTGATTGACTAAAAGTGTTAAACTAAATGTAAAAAAGCAAATTTATAAAGCCTTTATTAGGATTCCTAATGGCAATAGGAAAACATTAAATAACAAAATAAAAATAATGAAAAAAATATAAAATAGTCTCAAATGATGCTAGAAGTCCAAAACTATAGATTGCACGTTTAGGGCGATTAATCTGATAAAAAAACTCGTATGTTACACATCCTAAGTTAGTAGCAAGATGCAGTTGGCATTGCAATATTCACGAAAATATAGAAAGGTATTTTAAAAGCTACTCCAACTGGTTCATTTTGATGTGTTTTTAAGTAGTTTAACTGATCTTTGAGTCAAACAATTGGACTAATGATTGAATAGACAAACCAGCTGGATTAAATCTATAAAATTTTGATCAAAATAAAAAATCAGCACTAATTTGATAAAATCTAATAAGTAAAAAATAATTTTTTAATAAACTTGGCCAATTAGACTCACAGGTAATTGGCCCCTAACAAATTGACAAAATATGAACTAAATCAAATAGACTTGTTTTTATACAAGTCAACTCACATTGTTTGTTGGCAGGTTAAGAGTTGACTCCCACACAGCCCACTAAAAGTATATATTAAAAGAGCATAAAATTTTCACAAAAAACACAATATTTTAATTAAAAATTGATCAAAATAAATTTATATATCAACTTATGGATTATAATAAACTTAAAATCACAAATTTTATAATTTTAAATTATAAAAATTATATAAAAAAGTACAACAAAGATGATAAATTTTCACTCATGGTTGCCACGGTAATTTTTTTTTATTTTACTTTACTCGAGTCAATTTAAATAATATATAAAAAAGAAAAAAAATTGAGTAACTAAAAAAAAGTTTGTGAGCCCCTAATAATCGACGGTTAGCTTTACTGTGCTTTTTTTTTAAGAGCCCTCCGTTCACCTTTTGATTTTTGTTTTTACAGATGATTTCTTCCGTTTCCTGCATTTCTTTTATTGAGGCAGAGGTTAAACTAAGTTGTTAATCTTGCTCCCCACCTCTTTTTAGTCCTACTTTTTTTTTATTGATCAGTCTTACTTTTTTAATTATTATTCATTTCATAGTTGTTTTAATGGAAAAATAATTCTACCTTTATAGTGAAAATATTAAAATATTTTTTAAAGTAAAAATAAAATAAAAAATTAATTCCTATGACTTATGGCTTATCGATTAAATGAGACGGGATCAAAATTTATGCTTCTGAATTGGTCATAAAAAATATAGCCCACCTTGGCAGCTCAGCAAGTTTGCATAGAGTAATTTAACTATACAGGGCTTTCACAACAAAAAGCCCACCTATACATAACCTTATAACCGAATGTAGGGTTTCCAAAAAGTTTTTATAAAAAAAGGCTACTAGTATAAACATGGTTCTCTTTTTTTTCTTTTCTTTTTTTCATTCTTCATTTGTTCAAACCTTTTTTTTAGCACATATAATTGGGGGGGGGGGGGGAGAATTTTTCTTAACTAGTTAGGGACTCGAGTAAACAAAGGAATACCAGATTTATGACACACAATAATTCAAGGTTTCCACCGAGACAAATAAGAGTTTGAAGTTAATTTTGTATAAATTAAAGTCTCACCGTACTTGACCCACAATCAAGTCTATTACCAATTAAATGAGTAACAAAACAATCAATTATAAAAAGTGAAACAAAACATATCAATGAAAAAGCTATATAAAATGAGGTAGCCAATAAGAAGTTAATAAATAATAATTCTTAAAAGAAAATGACCATATTTTTGGTTCATATAATATTACAAAAAAATAAGTATATATACTAATAATATTATGTTACTTAGTATATTCTATTTAAATATTTATTATAAATTATATTCATTAAAAATTATACATAATTAAGATAATAACTATACATTAAAAAGTAAAATACTTCAACTTCCCTTTAATTTTTCTCATCTAACACATACATCTTCTCCATTTCTAAAACCTAAAAACACTCTCCTACTTTTTTAAAATTTAAATAAAATAATACAAACTTCCTTTAATTTTCTTCATCTTAATTACACATACCTCTCATTTATTCTTAAAATATATAAAAAATTTAACTTCAAATTCGCTAGCTACAAATAACTCTATTTTCTTTTATTAAGAATATCTAAAGGAACTCAATAAATAGTTAACTGTACCTGTCATGCACATAAAAGTCCAAAAATACCCCTAAATGATATTGTGTATATTGTTTATTTTCATGTAAGTCTAATGTTTTATTTAACTATAATATTACATAAAAATAGTGTTATAATATTCAATGAAAAATTATATTTACGAAAAATTAAATGAATTATTTGACTAATTATATGAAAATTAAAAACATAAACACTTCCTTTAGGGATATTTTTTAATTTTATATATATAACACATAGTTAATTGGTTATGTAAGATCATGAAAATTGAACAAGGGTTGAAATACTTTACTCAACAATAAATGATGAAGTAAATAATTAAAAAAAATAAGGGCAAAGTTCTATTTTACTCTTTTAAATTTATAGTAAAATTTGATTTAATTCTTATAACTTTTTGTTAGTGCAAATACATCTCTAATGATTTATTAATGTCTCTTTTAGTTTCTAAAACTAATTTCATAAAAAAATTAATGATTTTTTTTTAATTTAAACATATGTGATATTTAACCTATTAAGTTGTTCATATAAATAACTGAGTCAACTAAAAATTTTTTTATCTCTAAAACATGACAACATTTAGTCATTCTATATAAGTTAATTTAGTCAAAATCTACGAATAAATGTTAAATGTATTTGATGAGATTCAATATTTTTCTCTGATGTGACATTATTCTAGAATTATTATGTGAAAGAAATTTAAATATTGAAGTATTCTAAAATACAATGCCTATACAAACAAAGAAGCTTTTTTTTTCTCTGATTATCTTATGATTTTGGATGCATTTAAGTTTTTTATTTTAAATATTGGTGCTAGCCTCATGTGACAGTTAACACACGGAATATAATATGTAAAGGAGAGCAGAATGCTTCTTATCTGAGCGAGATGCCGACTCTATGATATGTAATTTATCCTCCCTTGATGTGTGTTTGAGAAATACTCATATTAGAGACCCTTCGTATGTCTTCTTAAATGGTGATAGGACAAACATTAACTGAGAAATTGAATTTAGGTAAATCATGTACCACCAAAGTACAATATTTTGTAATTTGTCCGCCCTTGCTGTGTGCTTGAACTCTAATATGGTTGTTCTGATATGGGATCCTCCTAATGTTTTTATGTGAAATATTTTGATGCATAACAACATTTGTTAAATGATCATACAGTACAGTATATAATTTTAGATATCTGAATATTCTTTGTTTTGAGAATATTTGAAATACGGGTCTCATATGGATGTACTTCTAAACTGTATTTTTTATGTGACAAAATTTAAAATATGAGTACATCCATATGTTGAACTAAGAGATCATATGAGGTATTATTTGTTTACTGAGTTGTCAAACTCACTACACGATATTTTTTACATTTTTCAGAGAAGAATACAGAGTTTGATCATTTCCCTTCAGATAGGTGATCAGCTAGATGACATATTCTCTTGTGAACCTATTTTGTTTCGAAGACTCATAGATTTTAATTTATATTGTACTTGTACTCTAGAGTATGCTTTGAACGCTATAGACAAGATCCTTGCTTCTGTTATTACTTTGATATTTATAAACTTGATCTGTATATTGTGTTTACATGAGGGAACCTATTTGTATCTGTTTCTATAATGAACGCTTATAGTATACCTATTATAGTAAAGAACTGTCTGTAAAGTATAGGTTTCGTGTGTCCTTAAAAGTATGGGTGTAACAAGTTGGTATCAAAGAAATAGGTTTCCTTGTGGCCATCGGAGCAAGAATTCTGTAGTAGGACTTTGAGTATGGGTACGTAACTGCGGACATATTTATACTCACAGTGCTGCTATGAAATTCTATAAGGTGTCGTCCTTTTCTTCCTTTTGAATCTTATCCTTAAGTATGCGATGTATAAGTATTGATGCGTATGTCCTAGATAGTGCCTCTTAAGTTTGGACTACCAGTTTAGTTTTTGAACTCGTTTTGATGAACAATGATAAAAAGAACCCTCTTGGGTGCAAAGAAAAAGAATTAGGTGAAAATAAGAAGATTCCATCCGAACATAAAGGTAATGGCTTGTTTGGATGTCAAGAATGTTTGAATTGGTTGTTTGATTTGCTTATATGAAACAATATGATGAATAGCTAATACAATATTGATAGTGGGTTATGATGCGATCAAGGTTGTTAACTCCAAGATAACGGTTTGTAATAAAGTGAGTGTTTTAAAAATAGATGTAAATCTCTTTTTGGATGTATGAGTTGAAACTTGCACATATAATTGGAATTTACAAGCTATAGGGTGGATTGAATTTGAGAGTAAAGAATCTATGAAGATAATGTTTTAAATGATATATTTTGTTGATATAAAGGATTCGAAGACAGTTTGGTTTTCAATAATATTATGTACAAGCATTATAAGAAAGGAATGTTTGCCCATAGAAATTTAAAATTTAAGATATGCAAAATGGGTAATTTATGTGAAGGACTCTTGGATAGACATCAGCTTTTCTTGATTGATTGTTAAGACATTAAATAAGCATGTTAAAGAATAAAGTCAAAATGAGTTGACCTTGTTTAAGTTTTTTGAAGTGTGTTCTAGCTGATACACTATGAAGATGTCATCAATAGCTTAAAATGTTAGTAAATGAGTTGCAAGTACTGAACAATTAGTGGAAGTATATACCCAATAATTTAATTTCAGCTTTAGCAGCCTATAAGTTATTACAAAAAAAAGTGTCAAGTATATTTGACAGTGGTAAAAGATGTTGATATAAAGTGTATAAATGTAGATTAGGTTCTAGTGATTAGGGAATTTCCTTATGTGTTCCGAAAAGAATTTCCTAAATTATCCCGAAATGAGAAATATAATTTGATATTGATTTATTTTTTGAAACCCAACCAGTATCTATATCCCTATATAGAATGATATCTACTGAACTTAAGAAACTAAAAAAAATATTGATTTGAGATCTGGATATCATCAATTACATATAATGGAAGACGATATTCCGAAAACAGCTTTTAGGACTCAGTATGAGCACTATGAGTTCTTAGTGATATCATTTAATTTGACAAATTCTCCAGCTACATTTATGGACTTTATGAATAGAGTACTTAAGCCATTCTTGGATCAACTTGTTATTGTATTTATTAATGTTATACTAGTATATTCCAAGTTCAAAGGATTATAAGCAACATTTGCGAATAGTTTTACAAACTCAAAGGGAATATCAGCTATATGCTAAGTATTCAAAATGTGAATTCTGGCTTACTTGTATTATTTTCTTAAAGCATGTAGTTAACAAGGATAGTATTCAAGTAGATCCTATGAAAGTAGAAGTGGTACAGTAATGGCCATGTCTTACTACAATTACATATGAAGATCTAAGTCTAATTTGCGCTTCTTGTAGTTGTCTACCGTCTAATCTATTTGAGTTGTAGTTAGATCAGGTACATGAACAAACGCTTATAAAGCATCAATCAACTCATTAGCATTGGAAGTTAAGATGAGAATTCTTCGTGCTGAATGTGAGATAAACTTTTGTTCCACAGCTTAATCAAGAAAAGATAACAAACCATCAAAGAAGTGATTAACATTTAACAAACCTATTGGTTTGTGATTCATATACAGTTGTGTCTAAGAGACTATTTAGAAAATCTCCTCTAAAGTACCAAAACCACCTAGTAAGGCAATGAAGGCTCATCATTCTAGCCATGCGCTCCTGCATGGAAGCTACCCTAAATTCTTCCCTAATTGTCTTCCTTATGATGTTGGATGCAGATAAAGCTATATGAATAATACTTAGAATTTGACATCTTCCTACATGTGCAGCTGTAGATATGCACTCTATTAACCCACGGTTATCTCTACCATAGATTAAATGAATTTTTCTCCTAAGCCAACACTATACCCATATTTTGTGTTGCTTTCACATACTCTCCATCTTTTTCAAGACTAGAACCATAAAAAACACAAATATTTCGAAACTGACGAAATGCAATTTCCTCCATAACTGTACTCACCCTAACTTTGAGTATGAAAATAAAGATACTAATGTGTGCATTTATAGAATACAAAGAAGGGCATAATTATAATAGCTATGCAAATAGTCCGGATATAATTACAAGAGTTATGTGAGTGGCCAGTGGATTTAAGCTAAATTGAAGGTAAATTTCAAAAGAATGATGACACGCATGCATATGTATAGAAGTTATGATTGTGGCTCATATTAAGCACATAAAGAAATTAAGGTATCACCAGAAATTTTCTTTTTCCTTGTAGTAATTGATGAAGCATTGATGTCTTGATTCTTGTAGATAAATTGTAAGTGATAGGCGTTATTGTAAAAACAAAGAGTGAAAATGCAAACTAGTTAGTTGCTGAAGAGGGACAATCAAATTATTTATCTTTTTTTTTCAATATTCTTACCAGTCAACTATTGATATTATTAAATCGACTAGTTGTTTTGAAATTTTTTAATTTAGACTGATTTATTTTACAGTTGATCGATTACATCTGTTTTGAAGTAATCAACTGCATCCTACCAGTTAGCTACAAGCTCTTTATTTTTCACAAACTTGTATAAACTCAGAGATGCTTCTTTTCCATGTGATATTCTTCCACTAAATAACAATAGCTTTGAATTAGATTTTGGCACATATATTCAAAACTGGTGGCCACCGATTTTTTTTTTTCAAAATAGCAGCTAAGTTATATTTATAGTTTTTCAAGAATTATGATAACTGATTTTAATTTTCTTTCAATGCTTTGTACAAACTTCTGACTTTCAATTTTGGCACGATGCTCTATTAAGTATTCCTCTTTTTCTACCGCATCATCATTGATTAATGATTGACATTAAATGTAAGGTTCTTTTTCCTCATTACAAGAAAAATTAATTTCTTTTCTTTGAAACTCAATTATTATGGTGTCCAAGTGGTTAATAGGTTAAAATAATGGAGAATATTTTGAGAACTATGTCCAAAAGAAAATGTAAAGCGATCAAGGTAATTGTGTTAAGGGTTTATACCATTCTAAGTTGAGTCCAATATTTAACATGTGAATAATAGTCGAGAAAGGAAATTTCAAAAAAAACCAGAGATTGTGAATATGGATAACCTCAAGGCAATAAGGATACATTAAGATTTGAAAGAATTGTATTAGCATCATGATAAAAAAAAGATACAAGTGAAATATTTTTTGTTGTTTGGTATGTCAGCAAGTAAAAAATTGAATATATTGTTTCAAGAGAGCTATTCAGGAGCCTTTAAGATCTTAGTTGTATTATATTATAGTTGATAGTAAATCTAAATGATGTGTTTACACATTAGAAGTTATGTTTCAGGTATCTTTATATAATTTTGGTGAAAGTTGAGAGGAATTATTTGTCCTTAGTTGAACTTGCACATATTAGTAATAATTAGGCCCAATATACAAATGGCGTCATTTGAGGTTTTACATGAAATATCGTAGGTCTCCTAATAAGTGAGTGAATTGAGTAAAGTTAAGCTTTTGAAATCTAATTTGAAATAACATACAATAGATAGATTATGAATAACCTAAATTGATGATGTTAGTTTGAAAAAATGCTTCAAGCATATGTCTTCGAGTTTGGTGAGAGATCCCTTAGTAGAATTTACCTATAATAAAGTGATATTGGATAACTTAAAGTCTTATGTAAAAGGTGTTACAAACTTTTTGATAAATGATTCAATGGGGTCAAACTTATTGTAAAATGGCATTGATAAAGTGAAATTGATTAAAAAAAAGAATACAAGCAACTCAATATAGGTCAAAAGACTATAAGGACTATGAATGTTGAGCACTAGCAATTATCAGTTAGTGATCAAATATTCTTGAAGGACTCACTCATAAAAGAGGTAATGAGGTTTGGAAAGAAAGAAAATGTTAAGCTATAATATATAGGCTCTTTTGAAATCTTGAACAACGTAGGCATAGTAGTATACGCCTAGCCTGGCCATCAGAATTAAGTGATGTTGATTTCTTGCATCAATACTAAGGAAGTACCTATCAGATTCTTATCATGTTATCTAATTCCAAGAAATTTAATTGGACAAGAATTTAACTTAATTATGAGGAAAAACCGATGTCCATTGTTGATCAACAAATAAAAAACTTATGGTTAAAGGAAATCCCTATGGTTAAGGTAATATGGAAAAATCACTCAAGTAAAAAGACTTCTTAAAAAGTAAAAATGATATATAGAAGAAATATCCCTAATAGTTTGAGTAGTGAGGTCAATAACTATAATATATGCATAGGCTTCACTCTTTACTTGTGATAGGATGGTTTGAAATTCAGAGATCAAATTTTTTAAGAGGGGAAGAATGTAACACCCTTAAGATTTAGCAATTTTTATTTATGTATGGATTATTTAAAGAAATAAAGAAGTAGGGATGTAACTAAAAGGTTTTACCGATAAAAATGAAAACTAATTAATATTTTTTGGGTTAAATTGTAGTTTCCTAAAAATTTAAGGGTTAAAATATAAATAATGAAATATGCAAGGACCTTCCTCAAAAATTGAATATTTGAAGAATTATCCCTCCATCAATATGGAAAAAAAAGAAAAAAAATTCAATAAATGAGGTGAATGAATAGTGAATAGTAACTTTCTCACTTTTATAATTTCTCTCTCTAGATCTAGAGTACTTTCAAGCATCTGATCTCAAAACTAAGGATGTCATTGGATTCAGAATGAAGAGTACTACGATATTGACAGAATAATTTTTCAAATCGATCGCAAAATCACCGCAAATCAAAAGTAAAATTTTTTTTAAAAAATGTAAGTTTTGAAACTCTTATTTAGAATTTTCAAATTAAAAATTTGACATCGTAGATAAATTCAGGAAATAGATAAACCATAAAATATGAAGTTTTACAATCATCTGACAACTTTTGATGTCATGAACAATAACTCCAAACGACATGAATAGTGATTCTAACCGGTGTAAACAGTAATTTCGACTGATATAAATTGTAATTTCGGCAATGTGAATAGTACTTTCATTCATAAAAAGTGACCATCGGTTGATCGGCATTGACCGAGCTCCCAAAGTCATTTTTTATGTTTTTGGACCTTCTGGACTCGATTTTGAAATCTATTTAGTCAAATTTGGATTGAAAAGTGTATTTTAGGACTGTCCAACTTGGAGACTTACCCTTTGAATATATATGATTTACTCTATGTTCTTCTTGAAATTTAAATGTATAATTGGTTATGTTTACAAGTTAATTATACTTTTATATATCTGACATGAATTAAATTACCTGATTTGTTTATTATCTGGCATATAGTTCAAGAAAAGTATGGTTTTGAAAATAGATTTTTGAACTCATTGAATTTATTATTCTAAATGTATTTCTCATTATATGGTAAAAGAAATATATTGTGCACGTAGCATTGATATGTAAAGCTATAAGATTGCCTTGAAAAATGGCATATATATGTGATAACTCTGATTGAAAAATTTCTGACAGAGAAATTTTATTGAGACTAAAAATTTTATATTATACTGTAACCTCTGTTTTAAATGATATGACATATGTGTAAATATGATTCCTGTGGAGTAATCTTATTGGAAACACTGTTTGTTAACAGCAAGTGATGTTAGTCTTGATACATCTTGACACCTCAGCTAGCAGGAGTGGTGTTAGCTGTAACATCCCTAATTTCGTTTCTTTTATTGATAAAAGTACAAAAATATTTAAATAAGGAAATAAAATTTATTAGACAATATTTTAGATATCTAAGGAAATATAATCCTTAGAAATTCTTTATCTTATGTATATCCATAGAAAATGTTTCTAACATTAAGAGAACAAATAAAGAGGGAAAACCTAATAGGAAAAAAAAATTAAAAATAACATACTAAAGAGGTACAAAATTCTTGGAAAAGG
The DNA here is from genome assembly GCA_037074535.1 of Gleditsia sinensis. Lineage (NCBI taxonomy): Eukaryota > Viridiplantae > Streptophyta > Magnoliopsida > Fabales > Fabaceae > Gleditsia > Gleditsia sinensis. Next base: position 20,361,025 of record CM073475.1, read on the forward strand.
AAGATAAATTTTTAAAAATAAGTAAAGGTCTTAAAATTTCAAGAACATTGGATTAGGGTAATTTTTCCTAATTCGAGAACTATAGTTACTAAGTTTAACATCTTTGCCCATACATTGGGCTTTTATCTATGGACATTTCATATAGGATTTTTCCACTTCACATAAATTTCTAGCAAGCCCATTGGATAATCTAAGCAAGAAATAAAATATAGACTTGGATTAGGATATAGTAATTGGACCGATAGCCTAAAAATTATGAAAATGTGACCAAACCCTCCAAGAAAGGTAGAATTTTATCCAAAGCAAAGAAAATGGGTAGGAATAAGCCCAAATCCAAGAGGAAAAATAAAATAAAATAAATTAGGTGATGATATAATAATGTAATAATAATAAAGATTAGGTTACATGGCATTAAGACAAAAATTTAGCAAGTTGTGTGATTCTACATTCTTAATTTTGGCAAGTGGCATGATAATACAAGGCTTTAGGACAAAAACATATATATCCTACACTCATAATGTTAGCAAGTGGTATGATAATATATGACATTAGGACAAAACATTCCTATCCCACACAAATAATATCAACCAAATAATGGAGATTCAAGGGCTAGAAATTTGCCACCTAAAAAGGAAAACCTATCATACTTGTTTAAGACAAAAGAAAATGGAAATGAATCCCTAAATCAAAGGGACCTTGTCCCTTATCTTAAGAACATATCATCATAATTTTCAAAATACAAGTCTCATTTTCCTATACATATCTTGACTAAGGAAGAGGAAGAAAATAACATAAGTTGTTTGTTTTTCAAAAATTCAACAAAGTGTATCCTAATTGTGATAATGTAGACCCATGATCATGAAAGGTGTATTATTTGATGGTCTATTTAAGTAAAACCCACCCCTACAACATTTTAATTTCGTCCAAGTGAGGAAGAGAGAGAAATAGAAGCAAGGTAGAGTGAGGAAAGGAGAGAAAGAGAGGAGAAGAAAGGAAGGAAGAAGAAGGAGAAGTTTAGAAGGCTAAGTACTCAAGGTAAGTTACATTAATCTCCACTTGAATCCATTTTTCTTCTTCATCCTTGAGGTTCAAAAACTCACCCTCCTTCTCTTACCTAAGCTACTAGAAAAGCTAAGGGAAGGGAGGAATCTTGCTACTTCTTTCAAGAAGAAACAAGAAAACCAATTAACTAAGTGAGCTAGAGAGATTCTTAGGAAAGTTTAACAATATTTCTTTTTGAAGAAAACTTTTGAAACTTATAATATTTATATGAGATTTTGATCTTAGAACTTTGATGATTGGTCATGATGTTGCTATATCATGTTACATATTGATCTTGCATGTGATGTATGTTTGAATACTTAGACTGGTATAGAAAGTTCTGCATAAGTATGGCTATGGGTGGCAAACTTTTTAGCTTCTGTGTTTTAATTTCTGAGAATTATCTATAGGGAATTAAAATAAATGGTTAACATA